>JAMQGT020007749.1:0-17647 GCA_024447675.2 Pterophyllum scalare | reverse complement strand
ATCTCTAACCTACTTCGTTCAGTTACGTATTGCTGAGATTAATAATAATGATTAAATGCAGAGTGAATTATAAACAAGTAAATAAGGTGAATGAAAAGAAACAGTGCATTATGGGAACCCCTCAGCAGCCTAGGCCTATAACAGCATAACTAAGGGGTGGTTCAGGGTCATCTGATCCAGCCCCAACTATAAGCTTGATCAAAAAGGAAAGTTTTAAACCTAATCTTGAAAATAGAGAGGGTGTCTGTCTCCTGAATCCAAGCTGGGAGCTGGTTCCACAGAAGAGGGGCCTGAAAGCTGAAGGCTCTGCCTCCCATTCTACTCTTAAGTATCCTAGGAACCACAAGTAAGCCAGCAGTCTGAGAACGAAGTGCTCTATTTGGGTGATATGGGACTATGGGGTCTTTGAGATAAGATGGGGCCTAATTATTCAAGACCTTGTATGTTAGAAGAAGGATTTTAAATTCTACTCTAGATTTAACAGGGGGCCAATGAAGAAAAGCCAATATTGGAGAAATATGCTCTCTTTTACTGGTTCGTGTCAGTACTCTAGCTGCAGCATTTTGAATCAGCTGAAGGCTTTTCAGGGAGCTTTTGGACAGCCTGATAATAATGAATTACAATAGTCCAGCCTAGAAGTAATAAATGCATGGATTAACTTTTCAGTATCAGTCTGAGAAAGGATGTTTCTAATTTTATAAATATTGCGCAAATGCAAAAAAGCAGTCCTACATATTTGTTTAATATGTGCATTGAAGGACATATCCTGGTCAAAAATGACTCCAAGATTTCTCACAGCGTTACTGGAGGCCAAGGTAATGCCATCCAGAGTAACCAGTGTGATTGGGTGAGCTCATTTACATTTTGAGAGAAGCCAAAGGAATCTAATACTAGATTGAATGTTGTGTTGTCATCAGCTTCTACATGGATGTTAAAATCACCCACTGTTGTGGGGAGCTGCATGGCAGGTGGGGTTAGAGTCAGAATGCAGTACTCGACAGGCAACAAGTGAACTTGAACATGGTTTATTTAGAGCTTGAGACAAGAAATAATACATACACTAACTTGGGCTGGACAGGTGCCAGAACTAAACAAAACTAAAGCGCAAGGTGACAAACAGCATGGTACACACTGATGACGACATGACAAGGAACAGAACTAGACACAGACAATATATTTCACAAAGGGATAGTGAGGAAACAGGAAACAGATGAGGGGCACAGCTGAACATAGTTACACAGACGAGACAAGGGAAAGCAAAACTAAACACAAAGCACATGGGACGAGGGACTGTCAGAGTAAAACCGGAAACAACTGGACAGAGACAGAAATGCAGACTTGACACAGCACGGCTTTTAGCATTCTGACAATTAATGTGACTCGGGGCGTTGATTCATTTAAACTATCATATTCATCCTACTGGAACCAGGTTTTTGTTAGGCAGAATAAATCAATATGTTGATCAATTATTAAATAATTTGCTAAAGGGAACTCAGAAGAGAGACCTAATATTTAATAATACACATTTAACAAGCTTTTCAGGTGGATAAATAAATTACATAATAACAGTGAATGTGAAAACTTATCACTAATAATATTTTTGTGACATGTCCAAGGGGTTTGCCAACAGTCTTTACTGGCACAGTCACCAGAAAATGTTGCAACAATTGAGGATTAATCCACAGGGGCAGCAAGCCAAACAATCTAACCTATGAGCCAAGTTTTCCAGGTAGGATAATTTAAGTGGTGTGGGACTGGGCAGGCAGCAGATCCAGGGCACACAATTCAGCTGACACGCCAGAGATGCACCATTTTTGTGACCAGGAAGTATGAGGACCAAACAAGTTCAAATTTCCAACGAGGGCTAAGCAATCCTACCACACTCTGTGTACATCAATGCAGCTTCATTAGAGTTGTGTATGTTCACCTCTGCCATTCATTACTGACAAGAGAAACCAGTGAGCAATTTGAAACAGCATGTTGACTCCAGCAGGGCTCAGAAAGCAGCTTAGAGCCAGTAGTATTAGCAGTCAGTACAGAGGGAGACAAAACCTGAGTGCCCGCTGTTGTGGACTCACACTGAGCCCCATTCAGCTCCCACACACTCCTAGAGAGGTTTGTTGTTTCACAGATCAACTTCCTCCAAAACACCTCACTACACACACTCAGTCACTCACAGGCGCACATTCAGAGGACATTACATTGACTTAAATCAGTTTCTTCGCGACTTGGACTTCTTGCAACTGTGAGTGAGCCAGTACTTTTGTCACCTAAGGATAAATAAAGCTCTGATCAAATCTCCATGCACTAGTTTGGTTGTCTACTCTCTGATTTTCTTCCATATAAATGGTAAATATACTGGTTCTTACATAGTGCTTTTCTACTCTACATGAGCACTCAAAGCTCTTTACATAGCATATGTCCTTCACCCATTCACACACTGAGCAATTCAGGGTTTAGTATCTTTCCCAGGATTATGTTGACATGCAGATTGGAGCAGCCAAGGATCAAACCACCAACCTTCCAATTAGTAGATGACCTGCTCTACCTCCTGAGTGACAGCCACCCCAAAATGACTGATATCCTACAGACAGTGTAACCCATTCATTCACTTTTCAAAATTAAGCCCTTCAACTCATTCTGTTAGCCTTAAAAGGATTTAGCATGAAAAAGCTGACTGGACTTCTTTGAGTTTCTTGAAGATGTTTCACTTCTCATCCAAAAGGCTTTTTCACTTCGCAGACCTCCACCTTTTGGTTTGAGAACTGAAGAAGCCTTTTGGATGAGAGCTTAAACATCTTCAAGAAGCTTAAAGAAGTCCAGTCGCCTTTTTCAAACTCCAGAGATTTAGCATGTGCAAAACCACTGTTTTCCATAATTTTCTCATCTGGGTCTAGGTTGCAGGGGCAGCAGTCTAACAGTTGGTCTGCTCTGGTCCAAGTAATGTAAATTTTGTCATCGGATGGTGAGTGCAAGGCTCTGAAAAGATATCTAAGTGCCTAGCAATTTTTTGTGACCAAGTGGACTTGTCCACGGAGACTCCCAGCCACCTCATTTAGCTCTTTTGGAGGGACACCAAGGCACCAGCACAAAAATATCTTTTGGTGTTAAGAGGCTACTGTCAAGATTTGCTAAACACATGCAATGCCAGTTTTGCAACTGAAAGGTGTGAACACAGTTTTCAAGCATGAATGGCCTGTTTAAGGTCACACCAAAGCATCTCAGTCTGATTTAAGTCCGGACTTTAACCTCACCACCCCAAAACCCTTTTTCTTTTTTAGCCATTCAGCGGTGGACTGGCTGGTGTGTTTCCAATCATTGTCCTGCTGCATAACTCAAGTGAGCTTGAGCTTCAGGGCAAAAACTGATGGCGGGACTATTCTCCTTCATGATTTTCTTGTAGTAAAGCAGAATTCACAGTTCCATCAATAATGGAAAGTTATCCAGGACCTGAAGGAGCAAAGCAGCCCCAGACCATTACACTATCACCACCATGTTCAACTGTTGGTACGATAAAAACCTTCCAAAAGTTCCAAAACCTTTGTCTTGTCAGTCTACAGAATATTTTTCCCAAAGTCTTGGGGATCATCAAGATGTTTTTTGACAAATGTGAGATGAGCCCGAGTGTTATTTTTGGTCAGCAGTGGTTTTTGCCTTGGAACGCTCCCATGGATGCTCTCTTTTCTCATTGCTGAATTATGAACACTGACCTTAACTATGGCAAGTGAAGCCTGCTGTTTCCCTGAATGAGTTGTCGATCCGCTCTTGGACTAAAAGGATGGCCACTCCTGAAATGGTTCATCAACGTTTCAAGTTCTCTCCATTTGCGAATAATGGCTCTCACAGTGGCTCGTGTGGAGTTCCAAAGCTTTAGAAATGGCTTTGCAGCACTTTCCAGACTGAGAGATGTCAACTGACTAGAGCTTCACATTCTTCGTTCTTTGAGTTTCTTTAGATCATGGCACGATGCATTGCTTTTTGAGATCTTTTAACCCAATTCACTTTATCAAACATGTTCTGTTTCAGGGATTTCTTGATTCAACAGGTCTGGCTGCCATCAGGCCTGGATGTGGCTAGAGAAATTGAACTCATCTTTCCAAAAAAAACATGGTCAATCACAGTAACTTGTCCACACAGGGGCAGGTAGGTTTGAATTGCTTTTTTCCTTAATGAATGAAATCATTATTGAAAAATTGTATTTTGTATTTAGCCAGGTTATCTATATCTAACTTGTTTAATGATCTAAAACATTTAAAAAACATGCAAAAAACTAAGGAGTCGGAAGTGCCGAATGCCTTTTTATAGGACTTGTGGCTTGCTTTATTATGAGGGTTTTTTTCACAATTTTACATTTTGGGAGAACTGTATTTAAATGAATCATACACATGAGCTTAACTCTTATGTTTACAGCATGCAGTTTACTGAAAACTGTACTAAATTTAATGTGGAAAATTGCATTATATGCATGTATTATCTTCCACTAGGAATGTTCATTTATTTGGAAAGCGAAGGGGAATGTTTATCAGAATGACTATGTAATTGGCATGGGTGAAAGGCTCAAAGCTGTGAGTGTGGTACGAAAACTTTGGTTCTGTCTGTAGTCCTCACCCTGCATGTTTAGAGCCAAGACACATATTTTTTGGTCTTCAGTAATACTGGCATTTTGATGAGACAAAACAGAACTGAACTGAACCTAACATAAAGCATTGGAGGGTGGGAGAGAGGAGAATCTTGATATACGACACCTATAAAGATATGGCTTTTTTTTTAGAGGCAGCCAAGTTACTTTTCTGCAGGAAGCAGAGCAGTTTTCAGCATTTTTATTTGCATTCTACACAGACATCGACACACAATGCAAACATTCTCTAGATGTAGTCTCACATTTTTTGCAGACTACGCACATCCTCATCGAATCTTCTAGTTTTTGACCTGATAATTTGCATTGCTTTTGTTAGATTATAATGGTCATTATTGAAATGAACTGACTGTGTCTTTGTTTAGAAATGAACATAATATTAAGAAATCACCTGCAGAATATTCTCCTTCCACTAGTGCAATTTTTGCAACTGATATTTTATGCTAATATATCATGATTAGTAAACCTGGCCTATAATCCCTCCATGTGTACTTGGTCTGGGTCCTCTTCCAGTTGGATATGGCTAAGCTACCTCACCTAGGAGGCAGCCATAGGTTCTCCCTTTAAAATGACATAACTACCTCAACTGGCTTTTTTCAATGTGGAGGATAAGTGGTTCTACTCTGAGTGCTTCCAGAAAGACTCTGAGACACCCTTTGGAGGATGTCCATGTTTACTGCTTGTTACTGCTATCTTATTCTTTTTGTCAATAACCAGAGTGTGGTAATATAGTTAAGTTATTTTTAAGTTCTGTACAAAATCCCAGTGGATTTTAATCAAACGATCAAGGTGCGATTGAAATGTAGATGTTCAGCTTTAATTCACTTGCTTGTGTTAATATATATACCTTTTAGTTTTTTTATGACTGTTTTATTCATAGTCCCCCATTTTCAAGGGTTCAAAAGTAATTGAAAAACTAACATAACTTGAAATATAAAGATTGCTTTTTCTAGTTGAAGGAACACATTTTGCTGTCTGTGAATGTTTGAAGTCTTGATCCCATGGATGCCACCAAATGCTGCGTTTACTCTCTTGAGATAGTCTCTCAGGCCTTTACTGTAGCCATCTTCAGTTGCTGCTTGTTTTTGAGTCTCTCAGCTTAAAGTGCTGCTTCAGTAGAGCATGGTCTGTTTATCAGAGTATAGCCCTGTACACTTCAGAATTCATCCTGCTACTTCTATCAGCAGTCACATCATCAATAAACACTAGTTACCTGGTTCACTGGCAGCTATACAGTATGTGCCCATACTATAACATTGGCTCCACAACATTTGACAGATGAAGTGCTTTGGATCATGATACTACAAATGCTTCTTGAAACACTACAAGAAACTCTTGCAGTATTTCTTTCTTTCTCTTTCTCTTTTCTCATTATTCTGTAGGTGTTATTTTTGGTTTAATACCTTAAAATATTTTTTACAGGAGTGTTTTATATGTTTTCTGGCAAAGGCTAATCGGGCCTTCCTGTTCTTGAGGGTAACCAGTGATTTGCACCTTGTTGTAAACCCTGTCTTGTGATTGTAGACTTTGACAAGGATACACCCATTTCATCGAGAGTGTTCTTGACTCGGCTAGATTTAGTGGAGTGGTTTTTCTGGGCAAGGAAATAGTCCTGTGATGACCCATTTTTATCCTCCATGGTCTTCCAAGCCTTTTGATGCTGCAGGGCTTGCCAGTGCTATCTTTTTTCGTCTTTTTAAGATGGCACCAGATTGTTGATTTTGTCACTCTTATGCCATGCCCTGGCAGGTCCCTCTTCCTCCCACTCTTCCATCTAACTTTCTTATTCTCTATCTTCTCTCTCTAACTTTCTCGTTCTCCCTCTCTGTAGGTTTGAAGTTGCTTGTTAGATAACCATTATTCCTCCCGAGGTTCTGCCCTAAGGAGTGGCATCAACAGCTGGCACTGGGGTTAAATTGCCATACCTGTCTCCCATTTCTTTATCTGCACTGGATTTGAGAACTGGCTCATTCTTCTATTCCCTGCCAGATAGTTTTTGGGGGGTTTTTTTTCATTCTTTTTGTGGCAATTAGGCTCTAGTGCTTTCTGTGTGTGTGTTAATTACACCTAGCTTCATACTAATTGTAGATTCTTGTCTTTTTAGTTTCTTCCTGGTGTGTGTGGCCGTTAGATTCCTTGGCTGTTGTTACTTCTCGTCGGAAGGACTTAGAAGAAGGTCTTAGAATGCTTATCTGCTCCCAGTGGCTACCT
This sequence comes from Pterophyllum scalare, assembly GCA_024447675.2. Taxonomy (NCBI): domain Eukaryota; kingdom Metazoa; phylum Chordata; class Actinopteri; order Cichliformes; family Cichlidae; genus Pterophyllum; species Pterophyllum scalare. Next base: position 10,800 of record JAMQGT020007749.1, on the reverse strand, counting down.
GAAAGAAATACTAGAGAGGAAAACAGGCTCTTCTGCAAGACTAACCTATGTGCCCACTTCCTACCAAACAGTAAGAAGATACCCACATTTATACTGACCTGTCCACTAACTACCTGTCCAACAGAACACAGATGCTTACCTGTAAACTCACCTGTCTGACCACTCCCTATCTGCAACCAGAATAACTCTTATCTGAAGACTCTCCAACTCTGTCCCTCTCCATCTTACTGGTCTGGCCATACCCTTCCACGCACCTCAAAAATCATCTGCCAGTAAATCTTTGTTAGTGTTTGTTGGTTTACAGTAAATTCCTTAAAACTTGTGGCACTGTTGTCCCACAGCAAGAAGGTTCTGGGTTTGAATCCATCATCTTGCCAGACCTTTGTATGTGGAGTTTGTTCTTCCTGTGTCTGGTGGGTTCTCTCCAGGTACTTGTGCTTCCTCCCACAGTCCAGTGACATGCAATTAGTGGTGTTAGGTTAATTGGCAATTCTAAATTGCCCAGAGGTGTGAATGTGAGTGTAAATGGTTTTCTGTCTCTCTGAATAGGTTGCCAGTGTGTTGCAAACTGACGTAGCCTATACCCTGCCTCTTGCCCTTTGCCAGCTGTGTCAGGCTCCACCCCCTACCTGAAAAGGATAAGGAGGAGAAAATGCAAACTCAACACTTGGAATCAACTCATGATCATTTATATGTTTAATTTTTCATGGAATAGTAAGTAAACAGGCCTCACTTGGCCTTGAAAATGCTTGTCAGTCAGCTGCTTTTCTTTCACCTTTGAGCCTGTGAAAATAGAAGGCATACGTACAAAAGGAACCATCATTCCTGAACAGCTTAAACAATACTGTTATTAAACCCCTTGAGGTAAATCTAAATGCCTGCACATCAGTCAAACCTGGATTATTGGATTTAAAAAAAACAAGATGTTTCAATTGAGAGACAAAATTATATTTAAAAAAATTTAACTGTCCAAAGACTTATGGCCTTATCTTACAGTGAGTGTTGGAATGTAGATCAACCAATAAATCAACAGCTTCCCTCTGTACCACAACAGACCAGCGTAGCAGTCACATTACTGCAAACATTACACTAGTCTGTCAATCTCCCACTCCCTCCTTCCTTACCTGCCACCCTTTTTCAGGTGAGACACATGGCCTCAGACTTGGGTGGTGCTTATTCTCATCCCAGCTACATTCCAGCCCCTCTCCCACAGACTATGTGTTGAGGTGAGTCTGATTATACCTATTCCCATAGAAGCTCAGACTCCTCCCCACCAGAGAGGTGATGTGTCCCTGAAACCAATTTAAACACCTGGGTTAAAAAAGAGAAACAAAACAAAACAAGGCAAACATTATTTTTCTCATAATAATTCAGTCATTCACTTACCAGGATTTGATCATTATTCATAAAATATATCCCTATCTACAACTAAGTCACAATTAGAGACCAACACTAGCTGACTGAACTAATATTTATAGAGCTTAATTTTGGACATACTGAGTAACTCACATAGCAGACTTGAAAAATAAAAAGTAAGATCTTGAATTTATACTTCACAGAAGCTTCTTTAGCATAAAAGTCTCCATCAGACCCTTTCCCTTCGTTCCTTATGAGGCTTGTATAAGAATTAAAATGAACCATAGAACATTCCTCCTATTTCATGTCCTCATTACTTCTGGGATATCTGCATTCACATTTCTAATACCTTGATTTTTACTCCATTGCAGACACTGACACGGAGCACTGGGGACGTGACAGCTGAGCAGTCATTCTTGTTATACTTTGAAGTCCACTTGAAGTCTGCCTCCTGGGCACATATGTAATTAGTGCACTACAATGTTCTCTGTGGACAAGTCTGCACAAGTCTGCGTTCACTGTCTGATGATGAAAATTATGTCACTCGGACCTGAGTAGACCCTTGCCAAACTCACTGATGTGGAAATTGTAATCGAGACTTAAACTTTGGCTCTTGTTATATTGATGGGATTTTCTTTGGTAAATTTAAAGAGCCTTTTTTTCCACAAACATACTGTTGTGCATTTGTAGCAAATGTTAACCTTTGTCTTATGAAATGAAATCATGCCCTTAGACAGTCCTGAATTTCCTCTGTTTGTAAACAATATGTAACAGTGTTGACAATATTGCATTGCTGTTATGATGCCTAAAACCACACAGTGATACAGACGTGTGTGTGGCTTAAGTTCTTGTCAGAATAACATGATAAAAAAGGCATCTGCTTACTGGTTTCCTTTACAAAGCGTTTTCTTTGATGCTGGAGTGTTTAGAATGCAAAATCTTTCCATTTCATTTTTCAGTGGAAATGCATCCAGTCAGCAGTTAAGAATTGCATATAGTCATCTCAGCTGCCTGGAGTAGTTTTCCAGGTCAAATCTACAACTTATAAAGCCATCAAGCTGCTGTGTCCACAGCTGAAGAAAAGATCAAACATGCCATGATTTCCAAATTCCGATGGAAGCTGTCATTTTGTGCCAAATCAAAACTGAATCAGAGAAAAATTCTGATAATTGTGACATCATTTTGCAACAAAAAGTGATGAGGGCACCAATCACATCAGAACTCCTCCTTGCCCAGCTCCACTGGTACCTAATCAGGCTTTCCCATACCTCTCAGTACCACTCCTTCCTGGGCTTTTCCATCTCCGTCTGTTGCCCCCTCTCTTTTTGTTTGTTTTTATAATCTCTGCTTGTATGGAGCCTCAAGCTCCATGGTTACCAGAGCTTTCAGCTGCTTTGTACAAGTCTGACATTTACAACAGCTACACATCTACCAGCATTTCTTTAGATTAATATAGCTGTTACAACTCAGCTGTAATCCACTTTGAATTTGATGATGTCTAATCTATTTTGGTTGTTTGTTGTCAAACCTAGAGATGCTAAATGATTGTTTTTCATTATTTTGTGAACAATGGCAATAAGCATCTCCTCTATTCTATTAATAATTTGTGGCATTATGCTTTAATATAAAATGTCCTTATGGTTTTGTTCTGTAAAATCTCACTCAGTAAATATATGGTTGAGTTGAGATATGGTTATGATTTAAAGACTTAATGGTAGGATACCATCTATGTACCACACAGTAAGTTTAAGTAATTATGTCAGGGGAGCGGGGAGAGGCAGAGGGTACCACCTTTATCAGACAGTCTATATCATCCACCCATCCATTTATTTTCGTCTGCTTATTCTGTTCAGGGTTGCTGGGGACTCTATCCCAACTGCCATAGGGCAAGAGGCAGGGTACACTCTGGACAAGTCACTAGTCTGTCGCAGGGTGGTCTTTGTCATGTGACCCTAAATTATATTTATTTTTGTCTTGCTGTAGAAGGAAGATCCAAGAAACAGCAAGCATATTTTTTTCATCAAAAATGTTTTATGCATGTCTAAGCTTTCTTTTTAAGGCATTTTTCTTTTGGGTTCTTTTTCCAAAAAGGGTGGCTACGGGGCAAAGTGACTCACTCACTCATCTTCTGTCTCCACTGACAGAAGGTGGTCTTTGAGCAACCTGGTCTTCTTTTTCCTGGTGGCATCCACTGAAGTCCAACTTTAGCGTCCACTGAAATCCAACTTTAGTGGTGCGATTTTGCTGCATCCAGATAACGTGTCCTAGACAGCGGATTTGATGGCTCCGTATGTTTTCAGTAATGGTTTGGCAGCCTGTCCTCTTATGCAGCTCCCCATTGGTGTTTTTGTTCAGCTAGAAGATGCAGAAGATCTTTCTGAGGCAGCTGTTGTGGAATGCCTCTGCCTTCTTCATATCACTTTGAATGATCCCCCTGCATTCCAAGCCATACAACAGCACTGACTTTACATTGGTGTAAAGTCAGTCCACCTTTGCTTTGTGGACAGAAATACACACAGTCAGTTCCAGTGAAAGACAGAGTTGCTATCACCGCAATCTCAGAGCACGAGCAAGCAGCACAGTGTGTCCAACATTTCAAGGATGTCCTGAACCAGCTTGAGTCAAACAAACCAGCTAACCCAACGCCAGCCATCATCATTTTCAAAATAAACATCAGTCCACCAACAGGAGAAGAAGTAAAAGCTGCCATCCTCTAGCTGAAGAACGGAAAATCTCTAGGGGTTGACAGTCTACGCACAGAGCTCCTGAAAGCAGATATAAACACTGCTACCAGGGTGCTTACTGAGCTTTACAATGGAATTTGTACAGAAGAAACTATACCAGGTGACTGGATGAAGGACCTGATCATCAAACTTCCCAAGAAGGGTGACCTGCACATGTGTAATAATTGGAGAGGCATCATGTCCGTGTCACTGGTAAACCAGTGCATTTTCCATTCACAGATACAGTCAGATTCAGCATTGAGAAGGAACTGGGCTGAGGAGGGTTACAAAGCAGCTTGCAGAAGCACAGCAACTGTGAGCATGCAAAAGCAGCTTAAATAGCATGCCCTAATTAAGATTAGCCAATTGGCTGAGAAATGAACTGATTTGGATCTCTGTCCTCTGAGCCCTTGGTATTTATTGGGATTCTTGTGTTCCTTTTTCTTGATGTTACTGTGACTTGGCATTGCTACATCTATCACCGCAGCCTTCCTCCACTGCTTGTCCACCACTATGTCTGGTTGATTAGCAATCACCAGTTTGTCTGTATCTGGAAGTCCCACAGGATCTTAGCTCAGCCATTCTCAACCACCCTTGGAGGGTTATCCTATTCTGACCTCAGGACTTCCAGATCATACTTGGCACACGTCCCTTTACACTGTGCTAGCCACATGGTTACACCGTTCCATGTATGTCCTGCCTGCTAGCATCGTGCACTCTGTTGTTATGTGCTGGATTGTCTCAGGGGCAATCTTTGCACAGCCCGTGCCTCAAACCTAACTACCCTCAAATACAGAAACAGAAAATGGTCCCATTTTTTAAAAAGTTAGGACACTTTAAAATTAATGCAAATAATTTAAATCCTAAAGTTAACTGAGCATATCTAATGCTGAAATGGGAAAAAAAATTAAATGCTGTCTTTTTAATGTAAATATTTAATACTAAAGTAGCTGTGTAATGCCAAGAAAAATAAAATAACCAAATAACATCTCTTGTAATTCAAAATTCATCTAAACATAAAGCTCAACAATATATGAATAGTTTCACAATAGAGATCCAAAGTATTTGGGGATTTTATCAGTGGTGGTTAATATTGATCAGGAAATCTCTGTACACAGGAGGCGAGGCTTCAAGCATCAGGCAGCACTGCATCATTCTGGAGTGGAAATCATGACATGGAATCAGAACACTTCTGAAAAGCAGTCTGTTGCATTTTACACCACTTCCAAACTTAGAAACATGGCTGTACTACAACAGCATACCTCCACAGGTAAAGATTATAGTAGTAGTGCCAATCACATTATAGGCCTTTAATTTCTCTAACACAGTGGGGGAAAAAACAAATACACTTCCATGCATCCTTTATTCCATTATAATCAATGAAAAATCCATTGTGCTGCTTCTTGCAACAACCACTACAGGTATAATGAATCCATTTCACAGCATATTTAAGGCTTCTTTCATTGTTTTACATACTGTGATCAATATCTGATTCTACTAGCTTCATTCTCATTCTTTTGTATATCAACATTCCAGTGTTAAAATTAATTAAAACTAGCCAGCCCTATGTAAGGTCTAATATGCACTGAGAAGATACTGAAGTATGCCATTACAGAGAATGATTGTACAAACCAGTTTCAGAAACAGTGTAAATCTTTCAACATTTAGACTGAGAAAATGTGTAAAAATTTCAGTATCAAAAGAAGAATCAGGTCTTAACAGGGTCTTCATTTCCTTTTATAAGAGAAACTAGAGGAAATATACTAGAGATGATTGAGAACTTTTACTCGAAGCCATCAGTCCAACATTTGCTATGATCAGAAACACAAATACCCAACTGACAAATTACAGCAATACACCAATCAAATGATTATTACAGGCTGCTATGCAAATATTCCTCAAACGCAATCCTGAAACATTCAGTATTTACTTCAAAGTGGTAGTGTTGCCTTTTTTTTCTTTAACCTCAATGTTATCATATATCTTAATTTTTTTGTCCACTTGCAGGGAGTGAAGAAATTATTCAAATACAACTGATACGTCGTCAAAAACCAGTAGTGGTGATGTGCATGTGTTGCTCATTTTCACAGCAATCCGTTTCGTTTGTGGTTCTGTCACATCTTTGAAAGTTGAGCTGGGAAAATGGCAAATCATTAGAGGGCTCAGCAGACACCTGCGTTGGTAAAAGGCGGCTTTGTAGGCTGATTTCTATTACTCTCCAGGCAGGAACATGAGCCAGGGGATGACTAATCAGGCTGAATCTGATTTTTGTACCTTGCTGTCATTTCAGCATTCCCCAAACTGTCTGGCTTTCACAGTGATTGACTGATTGATTCCTCTGATAAATAGCAGCAGTCTCCCTGAAGACCACAAGTTTCTTGTTGTAGTCTACGGGAATGTCTGGCTGAAACACAAGCATAAGGCTTTATTCTTAGTGAGGAATTAAAGATAATCAAGTACCACCCCAAACTAATAAATGTCTGTTCACTTTGACCACCTACACACAGCAAATCTCACAATTCAGCATCTTCAGACTGCAAGGAAACCCACTCTGTGCTGCCAGGCACCAGCTTGCTATACTTGCTCAGGTTTTCATCTGAATCAGCTGTCTTAATATCTTGTCTTACCACACAATCGCCAGTTAACACAGCCCTGATAAACTTCTGCTCCATTTGGATTGCTCCCTGAAAGTCCTGTTCTGACCATTTGCAGAAGCGACCATTTAACTGGACTTTTTTTTTGGGCCAAATCTGGCAAGTAGGATCAAAAAAGGTGTGCATGTGTATTTTCTGTGTGCCGTTAGAAGAAAATTGGCACTATACCAGGTAGCTTGAACTAAATGCTCTCTGCTGGACTCCTTGAACATGAAAACAGGACTTGTGAGTGTGTGCATTTAATAGGATTTTCCTCATCTAAGAAAAACTTCATTTTGTTTGGACACTTTGGGCTCTGAATCACCACTGTTGATCCTGAACATGAAGTTTGGATCAAGCTGCAGGAGCAATTATGTACTCCTTGCACATAAATAAAACAACCCCAATAATGATTGTGCTTAATAGTTATCATTAGTGCAGTTCCCGACCAAACATTTTCCACGCTGTTACATCGAACCATTACTGAACACTATATATCCCTATATAGAGAGATCACGAGAGAGAAACCCACCCATGTAACCTCTGTCACAGGACCTTTTTGGTCACTGAACTTGGGCTATTTGCGGTACTGCTCAAGCTGTGTAGTGTGGTGGGCTGCATTGTCTTGGTTGCAGAGGCTGTAGTGATCTGGGAGTGCCACTGCATTGGTGAGCTGTAACAATGCAACGCTGTTTATGTGGTTGCCATGTCTCAAGGTAATGTATGTATGCCAGGACCAATGGTTTTCCAGCAAAACATTGCATTATGATTAGATGGTCAGTGTGTTTCATCTGCCAGTGGATTTAATTTTAAACTGGTGTAGATAATCCTCTCACCAGAAGATGTTTCAGCCATTATGGTTCACACCCCTCTGCTTGCCATTTGGACAATAACTGAACAGGCAAAACTATTGTAGATGGTAGGATTATATCGACTTAATTAAAGAAGGCATTTGTCTCCAATCTCAATGTACATCCTGTATAATGACAAAGGCATTCTATTCTATTTGATTCTATTGTATTCTATGTATGTGCAATGTGCCAGTGGCTCCAACATTCAAGGAGTCATTTTCTCCAAGAAACACTTGTTTGAAGTTTGCCATTTTCATCTCCCTATATGAGAGAGCAGTGTGCATCAACACTACACAAGTACACACAGCCCAAAGAGATGTATTCTGGCCAACAGCTTACCACCACTAACAACAGAAAAAAAAATCATCAAAATTGGCATAGAAATAAAAACAAAAACATCATGGAATGTCAGTTAAAAAACAAACAAACAAAAAACAGAACCCACATACACATCCAAACAGAAAAAAAACATTACCTGAAAATACCTGCACATTTAAAGCGCAACTGTTTAATCAACCCTGGATGGTAACTTAAAGTTAGAGAAAAAAGAAAAAAGTAAAAAAAATCTTTATCCACAATATCTCGAGGTGCAAATTTGAAACTTCATCTTGTATAAAAGAATACAAAAATCAACACTGCAAATACTCAGTCAAAATGAAAACTGGAATCATTGGACTAACAGAAGGAAGAATATGAAAGTGCAATCAACAGAAGCTCACAGTGAGAGACCGTCACACAAAAAAGCTGATGGAAATCAAATCGGTAGACAGAGGGAAGGAAGCAGAGAAGCTTCCTTCCCTCTCTGGCCCGGGTTCTGAGAGGATAATGAATCAAGACTGAGCAGCAGGTACAAACGCCATCAAGGCCCGGGCCCATTTGCAAAGTAGGTTCTCATGTAGGTGTAGGAGCACCAGCCAGGTTTTGAGTACAGTGCATGTTAAGCCTAAACTGCATGTTCAGCCTAACCTATGACAGTGTTGTGATTTTGTGCCTGTCATGCCCCTCGCAAACAGAGGAAATAAAGAGGAGGATTCTTGAGTGTGCTGAGATGAACCCAAGCCTGAGTGACAAGCTCCTCAAGAAGTGGAAAGCTCAAAGGTGATGAACTGCTTGAGCCTCTCCAGGTACTGAGAATACAGTTCAATGTCATTGTGGCCAGCTCCCTCCACCCAAAGAGGCTCGACTGCACGGGGACAGCGCTCATACATGGCCAGGCCGTGGGAGAAGTCAATGACCTCATCTTCTGTGCCATGGATTACGAGCACTGGGGACGTCACCTTGGACACCTTGTCAATACTGTGAAGGAAGAAGGACAGAGAGAGAAATTAAGACTATGGAGAAAAGACAGACACGAGCGCCAAGAACAAAATGGGTCAAACTGATGAAATCTTTGCAAAACAGTGGCAAACCACCAATATTGAAAACTGGCATAAAGTCTTATTGTGAATCGCTGATGATCTCAGTGTGATTGCGACTAATCATTACGGCTACTTTTGATGCTGGCAAGCTCACCAAGATGGTTTTCATCTCAATTTCATATTAAGAAGGTATGAGACTGTTTAGTAACATGGCCCTGGGGTCAAGTGCTGTGGAAACCTTCCTACAGTGAAATATATTAACAACCACAAATGGTACATAATTTACCATATCTGTCATCAGGAAAGCTTGCACAACTAACTATGTTCAAACTAATTAACTTAGGTTGAAACACCAACAGTGACATTAACATTAGAGGATGGTTCTTATAACTTTTTTAGAATAAAATAATGTTGCTTAAGTACCAGTGGCCACAGTATTTGCCCAGCACTAAGCTAGCCATGACTCAGGTCATGGTTCAGGAGGTAGAGCAGGTCATGGACTAATTGGAAGGTTGCTGGATTGATCCCTGGCTGCTCCCATCTGTGTGCCAAAGCATACTTGGGCAAGATACTGTACTTAAAGTTTCTCTCTATGCGTTCTTCAAAATGTGTGTGAGAATGTTAGACAGTAAGCACTCAGATGTTAAAAAAAAAAAAAAAGGTGCTTGTGTGAATGTGTGCGTTAATGGGTGAATGAAGACATTACACAGTCCAGACATTCCAGTCAGAGATTTTTGAATTCACATACAGTTCATAAAAGATTGCTAAAACCAGGCTCTCAATACAGTGAGAGCTGATTACTTTTTATTTCTTTACAAATAAAACAAAAATGACTGGTGGAGGATCAATATTAGAATGTGACTGCCATTCTTGTGCAGCATGTTGTCCAGCAACTCATCAGTTTCTAAGGCTGCAGAGTCTGATGAATACACAACAGAGAAATTAGATATGCGGAAAATGTACAGTTGTTAAATAAAAAAGCAGAAAAATATTTAATGTTGTTCAAGCATCTTAAGCTTCTCTGACATCATTCAGTACAATATTGCAAAAACGCTGGTGCCACAGCACATACTAATATCTGAACCCAAAGTTCTAACTGCTGCTTTCAGTGACTGTGGGAGGGGAGCCTTTAAATGCTTCCTGCTATGTTTTGCTTCCTACATGAATTACCCCATTTTTCAATACTGGCTCTACAGCAGCAACACATTAAAAGAAATGGGGTTTCAGTCTGACCCTGTTTAAGACTCCCAAATTTGCATTAAGATGTTTTTAGTCACAAATTGAAAATTCATAGAAAAACTGTCAAATGCCTTCTTCTAAAAACAGTGGGGTGGGTGTGTGTGTGTGTGTGTGTGTAACACACTAAAAGCAAGTTAGGTAAATGATGCTCAGCTCTGTCTTGTACATTGGACAGAACTGTGCAAAACTCCTGTTCCTGCCATGAATACAAATTCCTTTCTAATCATCCTTTCACATAACTGGGGGTAGCACCTCAGCTTGCACAGGGCCCTGCTGTTCGGATAGAGGCTAGTCAGAAGATTAATGCAGGGAAATTACTGGGAACTAATTTCATTCCTGATGGACTATTATCGTGTTCACTTCACAGCTGGGGTATAAAAAACTGAATCATGGCACACATGCCTGTTAAAAAATATTTCTCCCAACTTTTTTTGAATATAAGTGCACAGCTACATAGAACACTACCTGAGCTGGTTTGGCATGCAATGTAAATTGTCATGAAAACTTGGAGATTTTTTATATATTTCTGAAAAAGCAAAGCCTTTTGGAGTTGTGGAGTTTGCTCTGTACATCCACATAAGACTTTTTGATGGGGCAGTCATCTTTGACTTTTCATGTTTCTTCTGTTTCAGTTGATTTC
>JAMQGT020007748.1:0-88367 GCA_024447675.2 Pterophyllum scalare | reverse complement strand
TAAAAACCATTCAAAACCCTAAACCAAAATCTTGAATCAGTCCAAATAAAAATCTAAAACAAATCAAAAACCAAGCCTAAACCCAAGATACAAAATAAACCTAAATCCAGTTAAACCAGGACTGAAACTAATTTCAAACCAGGACCAAAACAAGTCAAAATCACAAACAACAAAAAACAAGCCTCAGAACTAATTGATCATTATACGGTCAGTCTGGCTTTACATACAGAGACAACGTACTGAAGCAGTTTGATGTATTTGGCAGATGAGCTGTCTGAAGGCATGCTGGAGATGGTGGAGTAGTTTTTCCTCTGCATTTAGGCAAGAGTACAGAGTATGTTTCCTTACATAGGTTACATATAACTTTTGTAGGTCATTATGAAATTATTGTACTGCTTTGGCCCAGCTGGACTCAAACTGGGCAGGTTGTGGCACATGAACTATAATGATTCTGAAACTCGCCTGGCTGGTACACTACATGAAATCCTCAAATCAGTGTGCAGCAACATATTAATACATATCAGTGCACAGCTGATTCTAAATGTCAGCTGATGAACTCGGTTTATTATGAACCGTACTGAAGCTTTACTGTAACCAAACAGAGCTTTAAAGGCAATGTCTCATTTATAAACCTCTGTCACCAAATGATGTGTTATTATGAAGGGATGTCCACGTCCTCTGATGGTCACATTAATGCTGGCGAGAAGATTTCTAAGCATTTGAAAATGAAGGGACACACACAAAAAAATAAATAAAAGAATCCACCCACTCACTTCTGCCACTGCCATGATGGTTCTCCAGTCAAAAGAAATCCTCCACGCTGAGAACGACTTTTCACTCAACACCACTCATGGGGTCTGCTGCTGCTGACAAAGAGCTGAGGCAGGGGTCTGTTCGTGACTTTGACTCAGCCTGCAGAGTGTGTGAAAGCTTAGCTTCATGCAGGGCAAGCTGGTAGCTGCAGAGCTCAGTGGTTTTCAAATGGGGAACAAGAAACTCTCGGAGGGTCATTGTAGAGTCCCAGTGGGTCGTCGGCAAAGTGATATGTAGTTTAATGTCACTCCAAATCATGCAGTCAGTATCAGCGCCATAAACATTCAGGCTGAAGTTAGCTGATGTGTGTGGTGCTGTTCGGGAATGCTGTGTAGTGATGACTCAGCTGATTAGCTGAAAGACAAAAGGTAGTCAAAAATAGCAGAATCTCAAAATTAGATACACTTTGATGTTTTTGCTTTGGCTTTAGAGGCATGATTTAATCACTTTAAAATGCATGTAATCAATGTTTTTTTTTGGGGGGGGGTACCTAAAAAAATTTGCAATGAAATTAAATTAGTAAATGTTAAAGCGTCTCTTTGTTCAGTCCAAACCCACAAACTAGTCCAAACCCAAGCCCAGAATTAGGTCTAAAGCCAAACCCAAGTCCAAAACCAATTCTTAAACTACACACAAGTCCAAAACCAAGCCCACCGCAAAGCATAAAACTAAACACTAAAACCAGTCCATAACCAGCCCCAAAGCCAACCCTAAAAACAAAAGACCTAAACCGAGTCTTACACTAGTCTAAATACAAGCCCAAAGCCAAGCATAAAAGCAGTCCAAACCCAAGGCCGTTGGCATTGAAAGCTCTGCTTTATTTATGTGATTTCTTAGTGGTTATGCGAGCCTTTACAAAGCCCGATAATCACAGGTAGGTCTTTTATATTTAAAGGCTGTAAGAACCCCACAGCTGGGAAATGAACTGCACAGAGAAATCTGAGTGGACCCTGTGACCCCTTTAAATCTTTTCTTAAGACGGTACAATTTCCACTGAACTCCTGGAATTTCATATATTTTGTTGTGTAACCACTTAACAAGTGTCTGATGAAATGTTTCATCCTACATGGAAAACATGTATGTGAGAGACTTGAGGCCACTGCTGTCGGGAAGTCTGCTTACTTACTTAAGCAGGTTGGAAGTGATGCTAACTCCTCACCAATGCTGACAATAACAGTGCTGTTTAGTTTTCTTTGAGTACTTTTGTGTATTTTCTTATTTGGGATTTCTGTCTCACCCCGCTGAGCTTTAAGAGGATGCTTCTCACAAACTACAGAAACTACAGTGTTCTCAGTGTGCCTCTTGTGACTTCCAGCCGTAAAGACTGGTTTGGGTTTGACGGTTTTATTTGCCACAGCTCAGAGTTATTCATTTATAAGATTTATGTCTCGAAGTGTGTTTCCAAAAACAATCTGTCTGCACGGTCCACATAATACACAACTTCTTACCAGCAGAAAGTGCTTCAGTGAACACAAAGAAGGTCCGAAGTACTGAAAGTAACACGGTTTGCTATACAGATAAGTTTCATTTCTAATGTTCCTTTGATTGCAGTGACCATCACTTCACTGCGGGGTGAACGCAGAAAAATCTGAACTGATCCAGGCGCTGATCTCCTGATGGACCTGCCATTGTTACATAAAGCACTTCTCACACTTTGTCCTGGGGGATACCAGTTGGTTCTACATTAAAGAAGTGGACAACTCAGCAGTTTCTCCTCATATATAAAGCTGCACAGAGTGCACATGATGGGCTCAAAACACATTTCCTTGTTATTAAAAAAATGTGGCCCCATGTTCCTGTTTTCCCTTTTTTCGCCTTGGGCAAATAGATGCATTTGCTCTTTGTGCAATGGACAAAAGTAGGGACCTTGCCAAAGTTTGTGAGGATCTATGTCAACGGGCCTGGGATGCCCCCACCTTCAGGTAGAGACTGAAGAAGATGTCACATCAGGAGAGCGACCAGGACCTGATTTACGACACTAACAAAGCTGAACTTTCCTGCTCTGGGCAGAACATTTGCTGTAACCAAAATGAACTGTGACATGATGCGTTTGGAGGCTCCATCATGAATGTGGTAACAAATTAAATTTAATCTACTAAAGCTTAAAATAAATGTTTATTAAAATGACAGAAAAATGCACAGATATCTGTTAATAAAGTAATACAGAATGTCTTGTTGAATTTTACAGATTCCCATCCATTCCAGTCCTCTGCTTTTTTATTCTACCTCATGTCTGCATCAGCTGAAGTACCTGCGTTGGCTTCGTGACCGTAGGTCTGCTCTCAGATCAGAGAGCTTACTGCCCGGCAGGACAGCGCTTATCGATTTCTACTTGCTATCAGAGGGTGACTATAGATCGACACTGTCAGCACTGCGTTACCTTCTACTCATCGCCTATAACCAGCAGCATTAGTGAGTCTTTCGGCTGACTAACTGCACTGGGGGAAGAGCACTGACTAAAATCACTTCCCTTGTTTCCTTTTGGCTCTGAACATAATGAGGTGCAGGGCGGGATTTTAAGTAACATCAACTTGGTGTTAATAGGCCATAAGGTTTTAAACAGTGAGGATTTTTAAAACAATTAATATATCTTATATGTTTTTAATGGCATACTTTATTAGGAGAAGGTCTTTGTAACATAATAAGGACCGCAGGCTCGAAGAGTTCGCCTCTGAAGGCCATGATTGAAGAACTGAAGGTTCAACAGAGGCAGCCGTCATCATTCACGAGATGAAGAAGAGCACGATTGTGCGCTTCAAATGCTCCTCTTCAGTTTTTATGCAATAGGAGGCACACAGCTCTTCCCCTGAGAGGCTGAACCACAGAGAGCTGCAGGCAAAGAAGAGACCCCCATCTGCAAACAGCAATCTGAATCCCATCTCTCCGGCTTTGAAGGGAAGAAGAGGAGTAGTGCGGGTGGTGGGGGGGTGGTCTCTGAGACATTTCCTCGGCCGCGCTGACGGCTACTCGTGTGCTTTGAAATGTCAAACCGTCATAGCAACAGGTTTAACACGCTGCTTAATTCAACTTCGCAGTCACACGCCTCCTGAATGCAGAGGATGATGACAGGGCTGCACCTTTATGAAGGACTACCTCTTCACAGTCTTGCTTACAGATACCCATTACTGCTAGTTTGTTGAAGACACTGCAGCTCAAGGCTGTGCTGCCTTGTCAATATCCTCCGGTGAACAGTGTGTTCAGCTGTTTTTCCTCTTTAACGTGGCTCTAAAATAATGCAGCGCGGATAAATTTCTCTTTCTGGCATCGCCTGGCTCTCGAGGCTCTCTCGAGAAGAAAGACAGGCACGGGTGAGCGTGACCGACCCCCGCTGAGTGGGAGGGAAGCTCAGCCGGAGCAGTGAAGGGGGGGAAATCATCTGTATCCCTTGTCCCTTTATTTTTACACATTTCCATTTCACAGGACCCCCAGTGGCATGACACTCAGCTCTGCCTTTCACAGGAAGCAACGCCGGTCACAAGCAGCTCTCGCCCGGCCCGTGAAAGCCACCGAGCAGCGTTTGAATACGAGGCACACAGGAAACTGGTGGGAAGCAGCATCGATTACGGTCTTTCAGAAGTGACCGCGGCAGTGAGTCGATAAGGGTAAACTGTTTGGACCTGACGCTTCGCACAAAGAAGAACAAAAAGGTCAAATAAAAAATGGGTATATGAGAGAGAGAAAGAGTCTGTGGGGGAGGAAAACAAACAAGCCCAGTGAGAGCACGAGCCACAGATTCATGATCTGAACATGGGTTTCATAAAAAAGCACAAACTGCAAAGCTGCAGAGTCACCGGGAAAACAAAACTGCAGCTTAGCAGCGGAGGGGAGAAACAAAAGGGATCAGCGCTGTCACCGAGCCAAGACAAAGACACAGGAGGAGGAGGAGGAGGTGGTGGAGGAGGTGGTGTGGGGAAAGCAGCGTGGGCGTTTACCTGGAAGGCCTGCCAGAGCTGATCAGCCAGGGCGCTGATCTCAGAGAGGATGTGACGAATGAGGAAGGACGCGGACATGCGGCTGCTCCCCACAGTGATCAGGTACTCCATCAGCTTCTCTGCAGCCTCGAGCTGAGACTGCAAAAACATCACAATGATGGAGTTTCCTTACAACTTCAAGACTTCATTACACAGAATATACAATCTGTAAATCCACTGATTCTATTTGTACTGATCATAAACAGGGTTAAGACCTTCCTAATGCCTAATGCCAAGTAAATCTGGATAACTGACTAAAGGTCTGTGAAATGCAGCTCCAAACGGGGCTTCATAAAGACAGAAACAAAGATCATCTTCAGTCACACATTTTATGACAGACAAACAATTTCTGTTAGTTCTAAAATATAAAATAAAGCTATGAAATAAATAAAGCTTTTTAATTAAAGTGGATCTCTTGGACTCATTTTCAGCTCCATATTTTCATCACTGGACACTTTCAGACCAACTTTGCATGTTTCACAGTTCAAAATAATCCTTCTGTATCTGATACTGGGCCTCAGTTCCACAGACGCTGCGCGAGCTCACGCGTGTCTTCACCTGCAGTCACGCCCGGCTTGCTGCACCTGCAAAGCTGTAGTAAAAACAGAGCAGCCCGATGGTGTCAGTTACTGAACGCCACCTCTGAAACACCATGGATTTGCCAAACTTTGAAGAAAAATGGTAGACGCTCCAATCGGGACTGGAATCGAACTGTGGTAGCTCGTCGACCTCCTGCATTTATTTTATAGACTTAGTTACTAATTATTGTGCAGAATTAGGCTATAAAAAGAAAATATAACGCTACTGACAAATTATGCTCCATTATTACAGCTTAAGCAGAAAAAATAAAAGATTTTATCACCCACCAAAGAGAATGAGGCCTTCCAACAAAGAAGAATCACCAGAAAATACTTTGAATCAGTATTTTTTAATACTGGCTTAATGCTGTTGAAAATCTTTTCCTCTATCGCCTTTAATTTTTCTTGATTAGTTTTCATCTCAGCAGTGATCAGAGGATTCATGAGCGATAAGGATCCCACCTCTGTCATATTTTCCTCTTATTTTTTATGCGAGGCACAAAGAAACTCCTCCACACGCCAACACATCCTCTCTGCTGCTCCGCAGCCTCCAGACGCCTCACATTTACACCACACAAACACCGCCCGAAGCTCATTAAGAAACTTATTTGTTATTATCTATCGTCCACCTGGTCCTCTCACCCTCATCCTCACCTCATATTTTCCAGTTTTAGTGGAAGTAAAACTGGAAGGTAGCGTTATTTTTATTTTAATACTGCTACTTTTACTGAATGATGTAAACGTGTTTTTCACCAATGTTACTACAGCTTTCATGTCGACTCGCGCGTTTGTGGAATACAGGCGACTTATATGTGATAATTAAATATGATTGGGTGAAGATCATACCGTGGTCCAACTGAGCTCAAACGTGTGACTGAATCCATCATGACAAATCTGTTTCGTTGTTCACTTGATAAAACGGCAAAAATACTCTGAAGGTCCTCCAGAGAACCACCAATGATCATCGTGTCCTTCTCTTTGTGCAGCATGAATATTAAAATGGATTTCAGTCCTCAAACACACGGTGATGCTGACAGGAACACTGATCGGCGTTGGCATTACAAATTAAAATGACCCCCCCACCAAACAGAAACTGGCTGGTGCGAGCGTGATGCTCGGTGGAGTAAAGGAGCAGTCGACTCTTATTATCACTGGACACCATCACAGCTCTCAGGACCCCTACACTTTTTGGTTGGTAAAACTAACTGATCGCTAACCCATTACTCAGTACTTTGAGACTCCTCTAACAGCTCATCACTGTAGTTTCATCTTTAAGGTAAAGACTCTACTTGCGTTTATCAAACATAGAAAAACAGAGCATCTGTTGGGGACTGTATTCTGTGGCGGATTAATCCACATGTAGCTCACAGTCCATTTTACTGCCCGACACCTGTAACCTGTCCTCTGCTGTAGTGTTAACCTAGAACTGTGCTCTGGGTTGGATTGCTGCATTTGTCAGAGTTTATTTTTAAAGACATAAAATCTCCATCTTTGTTCTTGTTTGTTGCTGCTGGGAAACCGTCTGCCTTCCAACCGAATCGAGACATGCTAAGGTTGGTAACGGTCTTCGATCTGTTCGGCTGTGAGACAAAACGCTGGATTAACCGTCGCATTCGGGCAGGGGTCGGTAGGTTCTTTTTACCTCTCTTTCCTTTGAAGGCTGCAATATTTTCTTATTTCCTGTGTTACCTCGTTCCTGCACGTCCTTTAAAAATGCATTTTTTTTTATCCATTTCAGTGTTGCAGAAAAAAGCTCAGTATAAAACCTGCACAAGAAGCTACAGCCTTATTTTTGTTAAACCTAGCTACAGGATTTCTCTGCATATGTGAAGAGACTATAACAGTGAAAGGCAGCACAGCCAGAAGAACTGATACGCATGATATAAAAAATGAGTTCAAACACAGCTGAGTCCAGTGTACAGGAAGCTAATAAAAGTTCTTCCAGCAGACAAAAGGATGACACGGTTCAGATGAAGCAGCAGTGAAGTTATAACCCGTTCACCCCTCTGAAAGGTTACCGACTGAAATATGTCTGCAGTTCAACACGGTGGGAGAGTGACATTTGAACGAAGCCGCTCGGGGATCCAGCGCTGCCAATTTCGCCGTGTGAGCGCTTCATCTTGTCCAGTCTCTTTCCTCCCAGAGCATAAGAGCTCCTCCAGGTGTGTCTGAGAAATGCAGGCAGAAATAAGAGCTCTCCTCGTGGACCTGAGCAGCTCTGAAGGCAGGACCTACCACTGGGTTAACAGCAGCTGCAAAATGAGGCCGTAAGCAGTTTGCTGTAACTCGTGCGGTTTCCTGCGTCTGAATACAGAGCCGGGGTTTGAGGAAAGGGCCAAGCAACGATGGCAGCAAAATGTCTAAAGCCTTTTCTCTCTGATGGAATAAAAAACACCGAAATCACTCATTACTGAAACCCTTTCTGCATCGACTACAGATTGTTTATCTATATGGCAAATAACACTTCCACCGCCAATATTTTAGATTCAATCAAATAAGTTATAAATCTACAAAATACAAGACAAGGGCTCTTTATCTTAATCAACAGTTTCTGAGTGAAAGCCTAAAACTGAGCCGCTCAGTTATGAAGATTCACTTCTTTTTGTTTCTTATGGACATAAAAAAGAAAAATAAATGGTTAAAGAACGAATCACTTCATGCTAGCATAGCCAGTTGTTTTATAGCTACCCCCCAATGAAGGAGAACCCCAGGAGGACTCATCTTAAACCTGAACCTTGCCTTCCATCTCCCAAACCCAATTCCCAGGACCTCTGATTCATGTCTGCAGACCAAAACGCACTCACACACTCCCTCTTTGTTCTGTGGGGGAAAAGTAAGTTGTCACATAAAGAAGAGTTAGAGTGTAAGTGAATGGACGCGCTCCCCTCTGCTCAGCACACTCACGCTTCCTTTAAAACCATCATTTTCTCAGGACTCATCCTCGTCTGTACTCACAAGACAAACACAAGGAGCCTTTTGATTTAGATGAAACACAACAAGGAAAAAACAAGTTAAAGATCACAATGCACACCTGTCAGCCACAGCACCAAACACACTGACAGGTGAGGAGAACGGCATTGATTTAGCTTGTTGCAGCGGCTGCTGCCAAAGGGCGGGATATACAAGGCAGCGGGAGACCGGTCGGCTCTTGATGCCCACAGAGTAAGGAAGCGGGAGACTTTAACGAGGCACAGATTGCGATGGTTGAATGACTGGGACAGATGCACCTCCAAATCAGCAGGTACGGAAGTACCCGCCAAAGTAGATAATCAGTGGACCGGCCACAAAGTCACGGTGGGCTCGACGATGTGTGGAAGGAGTGAAGGCGTGAAGCATGTTCAAGCGCAGAAACTCCGCTTTCATTTGATGGTATTCACACACAAATTAGAGGAAAGGATACGTAAGCAACAACCTCTCTGTCAGGGGCTCGCACCCAACTAGACAACCTGTTTCAAACAGTGTCAGCAGTTTCTTTTCTATGTCTCCATCAGTGAAGCAGGTTAAAGGTCAAAAGCGTGGCATTAAGAGCTCTCAGTCCAAGTGAAACAGTTCATCCCTGTAGTTCCAATAAATTCTGAGAAAAACTAATCTGCTATATAAGAAGACAACCGCAGAGGCGTCCGATCCCAGGATCCTTCCCACGGTGAACAAAAGATCCAGCCGAGGGCAGAACAATCTACAAGTCTAAGAAGACACATCGAGATATCAAAGTGTGACACAAAGAGAGGACTGAAAATAGAGTATGGAGGGGTCAGCATAAGTCTCAAAGACGAGGTAAATATTTTTAGACGTGAAAAGCCTGCAGACACCGCGGCACAGATGGCATCTCTTTATTTCATTATTCAAGCTTCTCAGTCAAAGACTTGTTTACTTGATATAACCTGTAATTTTGGTACATGTGTTTTATTTATTTGGGAGTTTGTGTGAAAGAGAAGTTTTAAGTTTTAAGATCCTGGAAGATTTAACGCTGAACTCGTTCTATATGTGACGAAGTGATTATTCAAATCGAAGCTGATGTTATTCCAGCACTTCCAGGGCTCTACATGCCCTGGTAGATTAACCGCCCTGATGACCGAACTGAGTTAACACTGCACCAAGATCCCTGCTCTTTATCAAATTATTTTAGCACTTTTCATCGGCAGGAAGGTTCTAACGATCGTGATAATGTTCTCCCACGTCTCCACGTCCGTTACCGGGAGACATGAGATCCACTCAGAGCTCCACAATCGTTCCCAGACGATCTCGTCCCGTCACAAATCCAAAATGGTTTCTGAACAGCGTGTTTAATAGATTAGTCTGGTGTCAGGAAGCTTTACAGTCGTGTCACAACGGCGGTTTCTTCCACCTTGATCATGTCAGGAGCCGTTTCCGATATTATAATTACCCCCGCCCTTCATCTCTGACCTCCTCCGCCGCATAACAATTGTCTTTAACAATCAGTGTGACTGGCAGGGCGATGGCACGCTCGCCAAACGTCAGAAATAAAAAGAGTTCATTAAACGGGTATCCTCAAAGTCCTTTCCAACGTCCTGATTGCAGAAGTTACAGAGATGCAAATTTTTAATGGAAACTGAGAGAAGGCCATCAGCTGCACAATGAAAGTGCTGAGTGTGCTGGTCAGTCAGAGCCCTGAACAACCACACTCTGCTTCAGATATAAGCTCTCCTGAAATTAATTATTTAACATAAGTTCTATAAGGTGCTCACCTCTGAACACCTTCATGACCAAGTACTTTGTGACAGAGATAAGCTGGCTCTCTGCAGTCAGAACAAAGGCTCTAATTCACCATAAAACCCGTTACGTCCTGTTTCTCTACACTTTTACCGCCCAGTGATGTTTGCATGCTTGTATCTGTGTGACCGGGCAGCTGTGTACAGCAGAGATGCACAAACAATGACCCACAGTCCACTCTTCACTTTACAGGTTAACCTGGAGTGGCAGGAAACATGTAAACAGGGCAGGATCTGTGACTCCAGCCGCTCGCCGAGGCCAGAGCTCAGACTTCATGAAATCAGTGGGCTCAGAGGATTTTATCGCCTGGTATTTCTGATAATGCTGAGTAAGAAACTCACTCCAAACCCTGGAGAAAACCCTTCAACGCATCAGAAAGCACCCCTGACCCCTGCGGGCCACTGCCAAGCAAAACAAAGAAGGATGTGCATGATTTTCAAATATTCAAAGAGTCATGGAGTTATACTCTACTGTGCAAAAGTCTTGAGACACCACTCAAGTAGCCAGACTTTGTTATAAATTTTTACATCAGTTCTCCAGCTTCCTGCAGGTGTTTCAGGGGTTTTGATTCACTCAGCTTCAGTCCAGTCCTTGTACCGGACCGTTTCCAGAAGACAGACTTTTGTTAGTTAAGCCACGTTACATCGGCCTATAGATTACTAAAGCAGTAATATATCATATCTATCAATCATAATTATTAAATTATCTTTAGGCACTCTGTTACCAGCAAACAACATTTGTTCACATTTCCTTAGTTGAAGCTGCAAAAAAAATGCCGAAGATAACAGTCTGACAGCATGAAATCATATTTTTGCACCAACTAGGTGATTCCCAAAGAGCTGTTAGCTCAATACTTGGCATGTGTCATTGAAAGTGTAGCTGTCAAAAAGCCATTCATAAGGAGGGGCAACCAGGAGGAGAGCCTGAGGTATGCCACATCACACAAGAACTGCACTAAAATCACTGGCAACAGGTCTGATGGAGTAATGGAGCCAAGTTTGGTATTGTTGGCTCAAATCCTCATCAGTGTGTGTGGAGGTCAGGCTTACCAGTGAGTGCCTGCAGCCATCTGTAAAACCTGGTGTAGCACTACTTCCTGGTTTAGAGCTGTGGTGATAAAAATGTGAAAATTGAAGGAATTATGAACACAGAAAAGTGCCATCAGATGTTGATCCACCATGAAACACCATCTGGAAAGTATCTGATTGGAAACTACTTCATTTTCCAGCATGGCAGCGATGCCACACAGACTGCCAGTGCAGTAAAAGCATCCCTGCATAGAAACACACACAGGTGAACAGCCTCGGTCAGGGATCGGCCTCCCCAGAGTCCGGACCTCAGCATCACTGCAGCAGCGTGGGATCATCCTGACAGAACTGAACCAATGGCAGGAACATCCAGAGAAGAGCTCTGACTGTCCTTCAGGAAGCCTGGAGAACCGTTCCTGCAGACTGCTGAGAGAAACTACAGGAAGCTGCCTCAGGGACTGCATTTCTATTTATGTTTGCACGTTTCAATAAATTGCTGAACCAATTTTGAATTTTCCCAGCAAAATATCAAGGCATCCTCCCACAGGAGGCAGGGAAACCAGCCTCTCCAGGCTCAGCAGCACCAATGCAGCAGAGCCCCGCGCAGCCTCGAGGTGCCGCATTTTCAGCTGAGATCAGTGAACTGCATCACCTCCAGACGAACGAGCACATTTTAAAAGCTTCTTCTCTGCCTGTGTACAAGCACGTCTGACTCAGAGGGGAAACCTTACAGCCTGTGCTGAGCTCTCCTTCATTCTTGAAAAGTTGTCTCAATAAGGACAGAGGAGCGAGCACACCAGAAACAGTAACTGCATCGCCGATTCGGTCAAATCAAATAGCATCAAAGAGGATTTTGACTTTGAGCTGCAGTCACACTGGGAGAACAGGTGGAGGCTGCGGCATGAACAAAATCACCGGGACCGTGTGCAACAACCGTGCAATCCTGTTGCGCTTGAAATGGTTGCTTCCAGGATGAAAACCAGTCATCTTCAAAGTGGCTTTGCTGCATCAAGATGGTGATTAGATGGAAACATTACAGAGTCAGAATGCTGTCAGTCTGTGACTGGATGGGGTCAAGTTGCAGTCCGTTTGTGATACTGCAGTGATTCCTGATGAATCAGCAAAACTGCAGATCTGCTGCTGTCAGCACTCACATTAGCTACTTTCATTCAGAGACCTGAAACCAGCACCAGTTTATCTCCCTGGGTTAAGCAGCTTTTCCTGTTTTCTCTCCACTAAGGCAATAAAGGCTACCCTCCACATGCAGTGATGCAGTTGCTGCAGGTCGGTGAATGCAGCTACCCGAGTTGAGTCCCCTGCTGCAAAGAGCTGAATCACATATGAGTTGTGCTCGTCAGTGCAGGCTGACTGCGACTGCAGCGTATTGGCAGTCTGTCAGCGTTTATGAATCACGTCATTTATTTGGAAACCTTTCCCTCTGCGTCAGACCGTGACTGTCTGGAGACAAGCTGCCGATCACCAGGTGACCTGTGCAGCTGCCTTTCTATCAAAAGTCAAAGGTCACCAGGTGACCAGTGATCTTTCCAAGTCGCAGGGAGGTTGCCATCCTACTTTTTAATTTGGGGTATTGGCCATACATTTTTATAACTGCAGATTGTAAAGAATCACTTATAGCAGCGAGAAATTTAAATTAAAATGTTCATTCATGCACAAACTTTTTTTCTCCAAGTTAAATTTGCTTTCCATTTTCTGAATCTAAACTCTAACTGGAGCGTAGCTTGAACAAATCCATTGTTCCCATTACATCCTCCCTTTAAAACCATCGAGCGCCGCTGCCGGCGTCACAGCTAACTCTGCAGTACTGTGATCATCAGTCCGGTAAGGCTGTATGACAGCGAGCCTCTGTGGGGCATTAAAGTCTTCGTTAAAGTCAACTGATTTCACACCCTCCTCACCATCATCGCCTTTTTAACTGACAGCCGCTAAACATCTGCGCACCACTTCACAGGACACTCCAGTTTCTTCTCTGAGAGTCCTGACAGGCACAGAGCGGTAACCGCCGGCAGCCATCTTGGTTGGGTAAGCGCTCCGATGGGATAGCTTCATTTTCCCTCAGCTCAGGCTCACTTTCATCTCCATTTCCCAGCAGCCAGGACCTGCCGTGACGGTGTCATGTGCAGAGGCAGGTTTCCCCCTTTATGGACTCAGTCGGCTTTGAAAGAGGGTTAAAAGTAATGATGTATATACACTGCTTCACAGTGTCACTGTAATGGAAATGCACTCGGTGCCATTTCAAGCTCACACATGTGAATGTCCTGAAGCTGCTGCTCTTTGCAAAATAAAATGATCCAGAAAGCGGCTGATCTAATGTTCATATTTGGGCTCCTATGGCCAGAATACTAAACAATGCACTCTTTGCTGGATCCTGTACTGATGGGGAAAAAATGAGTTCACTGCTTCAGCACTAAAATCAGCTCTCCTGGCTGCAGAGGTTTGTCCGAAACTGCTCATTTCAGCCTGAAGAATTCCATGAGTTTCACTAGTTTTCTGCGGTGACGTGATAAAATCCCCTAAAATGAAAGAAATGTCACACTGTAGAGCTTCACTGGCTTCACAGAGCCAGGGCCCTGACAGCGCAGGACTCAGCATGTCCTGCAGGAAAATCCAGCGCACGGTTGCGGCAGTATTTTAATGTTCAAAGTTGCAGCAGTGCAGAACAACTGCACAGGAGTGTTGGACAACACCGGCTCACAAACAGAAGTCAGGCCTCCAAGATGACAACTGTTCCAAACAGGCTTGTTCAGTCTTTTTCTTGTGTTGTGTTAACACACTTGCACGCTCCAGACCAACAAACTGCCAAAACTCTGAGGTGCTCATACTTGTTAATGATGATTATTCAAGTGCATTTGATTAGCAGCTGCTGGCTGCTACTTACTGTGTTGATTCATGTGGAATATGATGTATACAATGACGTCACCTCATCCAAACTGAGTATCTCTAGGGCTGCAGCTATCGATTATTTTAGTAATCGATTATTCCATCGACTACTTGAGTAATTGGCTAAGAAATACTTTTTTAGTACTAACAGTTCATCTGCATATTTTAACTTCTGTACTGCAGTTTTTCCCTGTGTGAAACAAAGAGAGGGTGATGGAGCAGCTACAAAGTTCTTCACTTCCTGATCAGGTGGTTGATGAAGGACCTCCAGATGTTTCCCAGTAAAGGTTTGATGGTGGTTACAGTGGGGGGAAAAGCTTCTTTTGGATGCTAGAAAAACGTCTCCTTCCGCGCCACCTGAGCTCTCCGTCTCCATAACGGCTCCGCCCCTTTGCGCTTGAGCAGACAGACTACAGTAAAACAGCTGACTGCTGCTGTTGTGTTATCAGTGTTTTTGTTGAAAAACTGGGGCTGCAAGAGCGTAGTGTTGTAATGCTTTGTATTCACAAGCATTCTCCTACATACGTTTGTACTGCAGGTCTGTATTTAGTCACTACTCAGGGATTAAAGGATAAAAATATTTATAATATAAGGGGTCCTAAACCTAAACTTGTTGATCAGCTGGTTTGATGAGGAACTCTAATTAGCATTTAGCCGTGAAGGTTTTGATTATGATCACGGTAACGAGATCATCGTGCACCTGGCCTCAGTGCCCCATAAACTATGACAGCATCATGTTCACAGCTGCTGCACCGTCACAGCTCAGACGAGACGCTGCTTTATTCAGGCACTCTCGCAGACTCTGTCGAGTCAATGTCACCAAGTACGGCCTCTTTATCAAGTTTTACACCACAGACGCAGCCGGCCAATCGCCGTACCCGACATACCGACGCTGGGGTCGAACTCATCGAATAAACACGGCCGAGAGCTCGTGCGGAAAAAGAGCTCTGGTTTGTTTTAAGAGGATGAAACCAAAGGCAGCGACCTCTAACCTCTCTGCACGCCAGATATCTGTGTTACTGCAGCCTCTCTGAGAAGTGCAGAGCTGCTTCTGTTCCATATCTTTGTAAAGTGAATCTCTTTGGGCTTTTCTCGGGTTTTTCCACAGGAGAATCAATCGAGAAGAAAACCCGAGCAGACTGAGAACAGTTGTGCTGTTTGCAGAGCTGGCAGCTTTACCGTCGTCTTTGCAGCAGCTTTCCACTCGAGAGCTTTTCAGTGGTTCGCTGAACTAATGATCAATTTTTACATTTTCCTTTGAGCTCTCAGCGGCTGCTGGAGACTACATCAAGCTGAGTCAACACAAATTTTCACACAAACACCAGTGAGCCCGTCCTGCCCCGATTCATTTAATATAATGAAACTCTGATGATGCTCCTGGGAGGCCGGCTATTAAATCTTGTTTTGGGTGAAGTTAGTGTAAAACTCAGTTATTTCAGCTGTCACATAAAAGCACAAAAATGACCCAAAGGGAGGTCCAGGCCCTCAAAAATAAATGTGTTTTAATCCCACAAAAATCTGCACTGTTTTTAAAGAGAGAAAATAACTCAAAGACGATGAACGTGATCCTGTGTGAATAAACCTGCAGAGCAAAAACACACCGATGAGCCTGCATGGAAATAAAGACATTTTGGGGCCGCAGTCTTTCCTGAATCACAATAACTGTGAAAATCTCCACACACTTTCTGCATCTTGCCCTCCAAAGATGCGACATGTTTCTGACCCCTGGGGCTGTCCTAATCTTAGGACATCACTGGTGTCCCCAAAGGTCTCCAAGCATCTCCAAATGGAGACCCTGCTGCCTTTATACAAACCGAGGCTGTTTATGCGACTCTAAAGCCTTTAACCATCATTTCAATCATTCATCCCGGGCTTCTCCGCAGGCCTCTGCTGCATGAAACAAAGACATTCATCACACACAGCGCTGGGCTGAAATCAAGCTATCCATGCACTACCCGCTGCACTATAAAGGGAAAACGGCGGCTGCGGTCATGATTGATCGACATGCTGAAAGCCCACAACGACTCGACACACAACAAGCTAATTGGTCTCCAAACTGGGAGCGCTTGCTGTACCACACGGGCTGTCCTGAGGTGGAAACCAATCAGAAAACAATGAGGACGCCTCCATTTCTCAGGCAGCAAGTTAATTAAACCAGCATCCAAAAGTAAAATCCCAGCAAGTCGAAAAAAGTCTTTAAATGTCTTTTAATCAGCGGTATCCTCACAGACTGTATGATCAGAAATACTTCAGACGGTTTCCAGTTTACAATCAAAGTGAATCTGTAAAAACTGTGTTGTGGTGCTCAAAGATGTCTTTTACAATGAACTGAACGGTTAAACTAAGCAGTAAGGCTCCAGCCTCACAGCCTTCCCGGTACTCACCCTGCCAGGCTGATCGCTGTGCAGCAGCATCCCGCTCAGCTCCCTCAGCGGCTCTTCCACACGCCTCATGAGCTCTGCGGACGGCAGCCGCTGAGAGCAGTAGAGGTCCATCGCTCGGGCGGCGACCTGGCAGGCCTTCAGGACGAGGTTGTGAGATCCCAGCACAGAAGGATCCCTGCAGGCCGCTACCACGGAGTCGAGGAGCTGGCACACCGTGTCGGCCAACACCGACCCCGCGTCTCCGTCGTGCCCGAACCACAGAACCTCCAGGCCTCTGCCACGTCCTTCCACTCGGTGAAGGGCGCACAGCGACTGCAGGAACTGCACATGAGGACGCAGTGCATCTTCTTCACGGGGGCCCGGGGGAACCGGTGCCAGAGGCGAAGCAGCGGGAGGCTCGGCTTTCTGCTGGAAGAGCTCAGGAGTTTCTGAGTCGCAGTCTGGCCGAAGTTCTTCACTGAACCCCACGCTTCCTGGACCGAACAGATCCTGAGACGGGTCGTCCATCCCGCTGCTGTCTGCAAGAAAAATGAATCAAATCACAGCTGGATGTTTAAGACTGAAGCCAACAAGCAAATCTTATTTCCTTGGTTCAGACAGCGCTGCTAGATTACAGCGAATATCATAACCGAGATCATTCTGATCAGACTCATGCTGAACATGATTCCTCAGGGAATTTCTCTGGGTTTTTATAGTGTTCTGATACTTTTAGACACTTTGAGGTGTAACGTATCAGGATTTTAGCCAGAAATGTTTTTCAGCCCAGTGCTAATACTAACCGCTAAAAGCCACTCCCACTTGTTAATTTATATAGCACCAAATCACAACAAATGAAAATTAAAAACCATACAATAATTACAGAGAAAACCCAACAAGGGGGTGAGCATAGAGAGAGGACATGACACACTGTGGAGGAGTGCCACCTTTACTGGGACACAGCTGGAGGTCTGTCATCAATCACCTGATCAGCAGGTGAAGACCAAAGAACTTTGTAGCTGCTCCTTCCACCGCTGTCTGTTTCTCACACAGAAAAACTGCAGTAAATCTAAGTTAAAATGAACTGTTAATAAGACAAAAGTATTTCTTATCCGATTACTCAATTAATCGATGGAATAATCGACAGAATACTCGATTACTAAAATAATTGATAGTTGCAGCCTTAGTACTGTGAGGTCTTTAAGATGGGGCCTGATTATTCAAGATGATGATGATGAAGCTGCCCATATGACAGAGAGTGGGAGCTCATGAGGATTTATGAGCATCACTGAACATTCAGGCAAACGAAGGTCAGAAGGAACCAGAAACCAAAGACCCTCGTCCACGAAGGGGCTTCGGGACACCAGCATACGGGGGGGGGGGGGGGGGGCAATACTGGCAGCAGAGGCACAGCTGGGCTATCATATAAACAATGATAATCATGTAATTATACCATAAAGTCATTTCCAGTATGATCCCATCATTGGGGAAAGCTGTGACTGAGCCGCCTTCAGCCCAACTTTACTGCCGACCTTGGAAGTTACGACCATGTCGAACGTCTCGAAGAGCAGTTTATGTTTCAGCTGAGGACCAGCTCAATGCTGGAATATACATGTCACACTCAAAAACCTCCAAACATAAAGATCACACCTCTAAAACATCGTTTTTAAGGGAGAACTGCTCTGATCGAGACTTTTAGAACATTATCCTTTAAGTACATGTATGAGACGCACCTGATGCTTTGCTGTTCTCTAAAAACACATCAGTGAGCTGAAATCAAAATTAAAGCAGTTTTAACTCGTAACCCTGAGAGCAGATGGACCCTGGCAGCCCTAAATGTCCCCCCTCCGACCCTGAGCTTTAGATTTAGGAGCACAAACACTTTCCTTGAAACAAAAGGCTTCATAAAGGCGGCACCATTTACAGCTCTGTGTGTGTTTTTATATGCAACGTGCATTTAATTTACACGAGCTGGAGCCTCTGCTGGGAAACAGGCTTCATTCAGGTAAAGGAAATGAATGATAACATCATTTAAACCTGTCACGATGCCCGGCGAGAAGCAGCGAGCAGCTCCAGATCGTCCATATAAAAGAGGAAGGATGAGCGGTGAGACAGAAGGACAGCACATACAAACGTGCTGCATGCAGCTTTATTAGTGGACTCTGTGCATAAGCAGGGTTTCTACTGAATTTCATTCAAATTTAAAGCCCTTTGTTAATAAAGCGTCAACACAACATAAGGACACCAAATGTCACATCTTATAATGTTTACTGCAAATAAAAATGAAGCTTTTTGGTACTACAATAATAACCTTTTCAGTCCACCACATGGTGGACAGAGAAAACCCAACAGTCAAAGCTACCCCCTGTGAGCAAGCACTTGGCGACAGTGGGAAGGAAAAACTCCCTTTTAACAGGAAGAAACCTCCAGCAGAACCAGGCTCAGGGAGGGGCAGTCATCTGCTGCGACCGGTTGGGGCTGAGTGGAGAGAGACAGGACAAAAGACATGCTGTGGAAGAGAGACAGAGATTAATAATAACTGATCTGATTAAATGCAGAGTGGGGTATAAACAGAGTGCATCATGGGAACCCCCAGCAGGCTAGACCTATTCAGGGTCACCTGATCCAGCCCTAACTATAAGCTTGATCATAAAGGAAAGCCTAATCTTAAAAACAGAGAGGGTGTCTGTCTCCCAAAATACACAATCCATCCCTTTATGTGCAAACACCTGCATCCATGCAACGCTGTGGACCCAGGCACAGCCGTACCCAGGCTCTGCAGAGGGTCGGAGGGTCGACGTTAACCTGCGATGCGTGCTGTGGGTTCATACGACTGTAGCAGCTCATTATCTCACAGCGGACCAGAAACCGTGGCCTCGAGTTCACAATACCTGCAGTTATGCAGCAGCCCGCACACATTTCATTCAATTATGTGGATCAAGAGGGAAATACAAAGAGTTCAGTTTGCCAGGTGCCTGCAGCATTTGTGGTCTGACAGTGCCACAAACGAGAAGGACCCTTAGCTCATTACACAAAACAGATGCAAAGTTTACCACGGGGGGGGGGGCATGATGAGCAGTGGTGAAAGGGGAATAAATCTCAGTCCATGTTACTACAATACTCAGCAGGTCGCAGAATGTTTAAAATTTCGATGAAATGATATCGTGAGTTAAGCATCCTGATGACACGGTATCACGGGGTCTCTGGGGACCGTTCATCGTGTTTCCCTTTACAGACGTGAAGCTGCTTCTCTTAGACTGCAGACGTCTCCTAACAATTAGACCCTCTAGCTAGCTGTGCGCCCAGTCCCACAGGATCGCTGTGAGGCTGTTTTCCAGAGAAGAGATTCGTCAGTAAGCGGTGGTTTTGCACACGCTGATCAGCTGACTCGTTCCGGAGCAGGTAAGATGACCAGTTACCATGGCGATGTACCCCGGTGAGAAGCAAACCACCTTCAGGACCTTGAAAACACCGCGTTAACCCTGAAGTTACCTCACTAAGGCCCAAACACTGCCTGCTAGCTGCAGCTGGTTCGGGTAAAGTTCACATTAAGTCAGTCTGACTTTCATCAGTGAAATGCAAAGACGCACTTTTTACCTTTAAGAGCTCTCAGTGAGTCACTCCCAAACTCTGGAGGAAGGCCTACCTGCCACCTGCGTGCTGCTCTTTCTGGCTGACGTCGCCTTGGCGATCAGGACCTCCTGCCGCAGCCTCAGCACCTCCTGCCGCAGCTCCTCGGCTTTCTTCTTGCTGCCTTCGTCCCGGAGCCTCAGCTCGCGGCCCAGAGCCTCGGCGTACTGTCGGCCGCTCGTACCCGGGGGACGGTTTCTGATTACGGCCACCGCCGCGGCCACTTTGGCCTTCGTGGAAAACCACTCGGCTCGACTCATTTCTGAAAGGCAGGGGGAGATTTTTGTCCGGGTCCACATCCCAAAACCTGACAGGCAGATTTTAAACAGCTGCTTTAAAGCAGAATAAGCAGAAATGAAACCTCCGTCTCATCTGTGTGTGAGTCTGTGTGTGTGTGTGTGTGAGTCTGTGTGTGGTATTCATGCTGCCATTTCATTTATAGATTAAGCTTTAGCACATTAGAGCAGAAACATAAGTGTTTGTCATATTTCAAAGAATAATCTACAACTTCACCTTGTTTTAAGCACTTGACTAGTTTTATGTGACTTTTGCTGTATCTTATTATTTTATTTATTTTTACTTGTATTTATTAAAATTACTATTTATTTTAAATTTTATTCTATTTAATGTCTATTATTATTTACTGATGTTTTACTTTTTTACTTAGTTTAAAATTTATTCCACTTTAATTACATTTTTTATTTCCTTTTACTTTGTTCTACTTCCTTTAATTTTCTTAAAAAATACACTGCTCAACAAATGAAGGGAACACTTAAACAACACAATATAACTCCAAGTAAATCAAACTTCTGTGAAATCAAACTGTCCACTTAGGAAGCAACACTGACTGACAATCAGTTTCACATGCTGTTGTGCAAATGGAATAGACAACAGGTGGAAATTATTGGCAATTAGCAAGACACACTCAATAAAGGAGTGGTTCTGCAGGTGGGGACCACAGACCACTTCTCAGTACCTATGCTTTCTGGATAGCTTGTGCCACTCATCTAGGAGGACATGGGGAACGCACAAATATACACACACACAGAGACGGCCCAAATTAAGACCCCAAGCAGAACGTGATATGGAGCCCCCACTTCCAGCTGAACCCATCGTCAGCCACCCGTCTGAGCACCTTAATGTTAA
Source organism: Pterophyllum scalare (assembly GCA_024447675.2). NCBI lineage: Eukaryota > Metazoa > Chordata > Actinopteri > Cichliformes > Cichlidae > Pterophyllum > Pterophyllum scalare. The sequence continues at coordinate 67,212 of JAMQGT020007748.1, read as the reverse complement.
GTGTATGTTGCTTTTCATGCTTGACTGAAACACCCATTACTATTAAAGCTGGCAGCCCGTGCATTTACAGAAAATGTGCTAAAGGGCAGAACAGTCAAAATTTAACACAACAAATTGATTCTTGTTTATTTAAATACTCATTTCTGAATGACTTGAAAATAAAACCTAGCGCTACGCCAGCTTCCAGCTTTGTTAGACAGTGTGCAGACCAAAGCTGGAAGCTGGCGTAGCGCTAGGTTTTATTTTCAAGTCATTCAGAAATGAGTATTTAAATAAACAAGAATCAATTTGTTGTGTTAAATTTTGACTGTTCTGCCCTTTAGCACATTTTCTGTAAATGCACGGGCTGCCAGCTTTAATAGTAATGGGTGTTTCAGTCAAGCATGAACAACATACACTTAACATTAAGGTGCTCAGACGGGTGGCTGACGATGGGTTCAGCTGGAAGTGGGGGCTCCATATCACGTTCTGCTTGGGGTCTAATTTGGGCCGTCTCTGTGTGTGTGTATATTTGTGCGTTCCCCATGTCCTCCTAGATGAGTGGCACAAGCTATCCAGAAAGCATAGGTACTGAGAAGTGGTCTGTGGTCCCCACCTGCAGAACCACTCCTTTATTGAGTGTGTCTTGCTAATTGCCAATAATTTCCACCTGTTGTCTATTCCATTTGCACAACAGCATGTGAAACTGATTGTCAGTCAGTGTTGCTTCCTAAGTGGACAGTTTGATTTCACAGAAGTTTGATTTACTTGGAGTTATATTGTGTTGTTTAAGTGTTCCCTTCATTTGTTGAGCAGTGTATTTTTTAAGAAAATTAAAGGAAGTAGAACAAAGTAAAAGGAAATAAAAAATGTAATTAAAGTGGAATAAATTTTAAACTAAGTAAAAAAGTAAAACATCAGTAAATAATAATAGACATTAAATAGAATAAAATTTAAAATAAATAGTAATTTTAATAAATACAAGTAAAAATAAATAAAATAATAAGATACAGCAAAAGTCACATAAAACTAGTCAAGTGCTTAAAACAAGGTGAAGTTGTAGATTATTCTTTGAAATATGACAAACACTTATGTTTCTGCTCTAATGTGCTAAAGCTTAATCTATAAATGAAATGGCAGCATGAATACACACACACAGACTCACACACACACACACACAGACTCACACACAGATGAGACGGAGGTTTCATTTCTGCTTATTCTGCTTTAAAGCAGCTGTTTAAAATCTGCCTGTCAGGTTTTGGGATGTGGACCCGGACAAAAATCTCCCCCTGCCTTTCAGAAATGAGTCGAGCCGAGTGGTTTTCCACGAAGGCCAAGTGGCCGCGGCGGTGGCCGTAATCAGAAACCGTCCCCCGGGTACGAGCGGCCGACAGTACGCCGAGGCTCTGGGCCGCGAGCTGAGGCTCCGGGACGAAGGCAGCAAGAAGAAAGCCGAGGAGCTGCGGCAGGAGGTGCTGAGGCTGCGGCAGGAGGTCCTGATCGCCAAGGCGACGTCAGCCAGAAAGAGCAGCACGCAGGTGGCAGGTAGGCCTTCCTCCAGAGTTTGGGAGTGACTCACTGAGAGCTCTTAAAGGTAAAAAGTGCGTCTTTGCATTTCACTGATGAAAGTCAGACTGACTTAATGTGAACTTTACCCGAACCAGCTGCAGCTAGCAGGCAGTGTTTGGGCCTTAGTGAGGTAACTTCAGGGTTAACGCGGTGTTTTCAAGGTCCTGAAGGTGGTTTGCTTCTCACCGGGGTACATCGCCATGGTAACTGGTCATCTTACCTGCTCCGGAACGAGTCAGCTGATCAGCGTGTGCAAAACCACCGCTTACTGACGAATCTCTTCTCTGGAAAACAGCCTCACAGCGATCCTGTGGGACTGGGCGCACAGCTAGCTAGAGGGTCTAATTGTTAGGAGACGTCTGCAGTCTAAGAGAAGCAGCTTCACGTCTGTAAAGGGAAACACGATGAACGGTCCCCAGAGACCCCGTGATACCGTGTCATCAGGATGCTTAACTCACGATATCATTTCATCGAAATTTTAAACATTCTGCGACCTGCTGAGTATTGTAGTAACATGGACTGAGATTTATTCCCCTTTCACCACTGCTCATCATGCCCCCCCCCCCGTGGTAAACTTTGCATCTGTTTTGTGTAATGAGCTAAGGGTCCTTCTCGTTTGTGGCACTGTCAGACCACAAATGCTGCAGGCACCTGGCAAACTGAACTCTTTGTATTTCCCTCTTGATCCACATAATTGAATGAAATGTGTGCGGGCTGCTGCATAACTGCAGGTATTGTGAACTCGAGGCCACGGTTTCTGGTCCGCTGTGAGATAATGAGCTGCTACAGTCGTATGAACCCACAGCACGCATCGCAGGTTAACGTGACCCTCCGACCCTCTGCAGAGCCTGGGTACGGCTGTGCCTGGGTCCACAGCGTTGCATGGATGCAGGTGTTTGCACATAAAGGGATGGATTGTGTATTTTGGGAGACAGACACCCTCTCTGTTTTTAAGATTAGGCTTTCCTTTATGATCAAGCTTATAGTTAGGGCTGGATCAGGTGACCCTGAATAGGTCTAGCCTGCTGGGGGTTCCCATGATGCACTCTGTTTATACCCCACTCTGCATTTAATCAGATCAGTTATTATTAATCTCTGTCTCTCTTCCACAGCATGTCTTTTGTCCTGTCTCTCTCCACTCAGCCCCAACCGGTCGCAGCAGATGACTGCCCCTCCCTGAGCCTGGTTCTGCTGGAGGTTTCTTCCTGTTAAAAGGGAGTTTTTCCTTCCCACTGTCGCCAAGTGCTTGCTCACAGGGGGTAGCTTTGACTGTTGGGTTTTCTCTGTCCACCATGTGGTGGACTGAAAAGGTTATTATTGTAGTACCAAAAAGCTTCATTTTTATTTGCAGTAAACATTATAAGATGTGACATTTGGTGTCCTTATGTTGTGTTGACGCTTTATTAACAAAGGGCTTTAAATTTGAATGAAATTCAGTAGAAACCCTGCTTATGCACAGAGTCCACTAATAAAGCTGCATGCAGCACGTTTGTATGTGCTGTCCTTCTGTCTCACCGCTCATCCTTCCTCTTTTATATGGACGATCTGGAGCTGCTCGCTGCTTCTCGCCGGGCATCGTGACAGGTTTAAATGATGTTATCATTCATTTCCTTTACCTGAATGAAGCCTGTTTCCCAGCAGAGGCTCCAGCTCGTGTAAATTAAATGCACGTTGCATATAAAAACACACACAGAGCTGTAAATGGTGCCGCCTTTATGAAGCCTTTTGTTTCAAGGAAAGTGTTTGTGCTCCTAAATCTAAAGCTCAGGGTCGGAGGGGGGACATTTAGGGCTGCCAGGGTCCATCTGCTCTCAGGGTTACGAGTTAAAACTGCTTTAATTTTGATTTCAGCTCACTGATGTGTTTTTAGAGAACAGCAAAGCATCAGGTGCGTCTCATACATGTACTTAAAGGATAATGTTCTAAAAGTCTCGATCAGAGCAGTTTCCCTCTAAAAACGATGTTTTAGAGGTGTGATCTTTATGTTTGGAGGTTTTTGAGTGTGACATGTATATTCCAGCATTGAGCTGGTCCTCAGCTGAAACATAAACTGCTCTTCGAGACGTTCGACATGGTCGTAACTTCCAAGGTCGGCAGTAAAGTTGGGCTGAAGGCGGCTCAGTCACAGCTTTCCCCAATGATGGGATCATACTGGAAATGACTTTATGGTATAATTACATGATTATCATTGTTTATATGATAGCCCAGCTGTGCCTCTGCTGCCAGTATTGCCCCCCCCCCCCCCCCCCGTATGCTGGTGTCCCGAAGCCCCTTCGTGGACGAGGGTCTTTGGTTTCTGGTTCCTTCTGACCTTCGTTTGCCTGAATGTTCAGTGATGCTCATAAATCCTCATGAGCTCCCACTCTCTGTCATATGGGCAGCTTCATCATCATCATCTTGAATAATCAGGCCCCATCTTAAAGACCTCACAGTACTAAGGCTGCAACTATCAATTATTTTAGTAATCGAGTATTCTGTCGATTATTCCATCGATTAATTGAGTAATCGGATAAGAAATACTTTTGTCTTATTAACAGTTCATTTTAACTTAGATTTACTGCAGTTTTTCTGTGTGAGAAACAGACAGCGGTGGAAGGAGCAGCTACAAAGTTCTTTGGTCTTCACCTGCTGATCAGGTGATTGATGACAGACCTCCAGCTGTGTCCCAGTAAAGGTGGCACTCCTCCACAGTGTGTCATGTCCTCTCTCTATGCTCACCCCCTTGTTGGGTTTTCTCTGTAATTATTGTATGGTTTTTAATTTTCATTTGTTGTGATTTGGTGCTATATAAATTAACAAGTGGGAGTGGCTTTTAGCGGTTAGTATTAGCACTGGGCTGAAAAACATTTCTGGCTAAAATCCTGATACGTTACACCTCAAAGTGTCTAAAAGTATCAGAACACTATAAAAACCCAGAGAAATTCCCTGAGGAATCATGTTCAGCATGAGTCTGATCAGAATGATCTCGGTTATGATATTCGCTGTAATCTAGCAGCGCTGTCTGAACCAAGGAAATAAGATTTGCTTGTTGGCTTCAGTCTTAAACATCCAGCTGTGATTTGATTCATTTTTCTTGCAGACAGCAGCGGGATGGACGACCCGTCTCAGGATCTGTTCGGTCCAGGAAGCGTGGGGTTCAGTGAAGAACTTCGGCCAGACTGCGACTCAGAAACTCCTGAGCTCTTCCAGCAGAAAGCCGAGCCTCCCGCTGCTTCGCCTCTGGCACCGGTTCCCCCGGGCCCCCGTGAAGAAGATGCACTGCGTCCTCATGTGCAGTTCCTGCAGTCGCTGTGCGCCCTTCACCGAGTGGAAGGACGTGGCAGAGGCCTGGAGGTTCTGTGGTTCGGGCACGACGGAGACGCGGGGTCGGTGTTGGCCGACACGGTGTGCCAGCTCCTCGACTCCGTGGTAGCGGCCTGCAGGGGATCCTTCTGTGCTGGGATCTCACAACCTCGTCCTGAAGGCCTGCCAGGTCGCCGCCCGAGCGATGGACCTCTACTGCTCTCAGCGGCTGCCGTCCGCAGAGCTCATGAGGCGTGTGGAAGAGCCGCTGAGGGAGCTGAGCGGGATGCTGCTGCACAGCGATCAGCCTGGCAGGGTGAGTACCGGGAAGGCTGTGAGGCTGGAGCCTTACTGCTTAGTTTAACCGTTCAGTTCATTGTAAAAGACATCTTTGAGCACCACAACACAGTTTTTACAGATTCACTTTGATTGTAAACTGGAAACCGTCTGAAGTATTTCTGATCATACAGTCTGTGAGGATCCGCTGATTAAAAGACATTTAAAGACTTTTTTCGACTTGCTGGATTTTACTTTTGGATGCTGGTTTAATTAACTTGCTGCCTGAGAAATGGAGGCGTCCTCATTGTTTTCTGATTGGTTTCCACCTCAGGACAGCCCGTGTGGTACAGCAAGCGCTCCCAGTTTGGAGACCAATTAGCTTGTTGTGTGTCGAGTCGTTGTGGGCTTTCAGCATGTCGATCAATCATGACCGCAGCCGCCGTTTTCCCTTTATAGTGCAGCGGGTAGTGCATTGGATAGCTCTGATTTCAGCCCAGCGCTGTGTGTGATGAATGTCTTTGTTTCATGCAGCAGAGGCCTGCGGAGAAGCCCGGGATGAATGATTGAAATGATGGTTAAAGGCTTTAGAGTCGCATAAACAGCCTCGGTTTGTATAAAGGCAGCAGGGTCTCCATTTGGAGATGCTTGGAGACCTTTGGGGACACCAGTGATGTCCTAAGATTAGGACAGCCCCAGGGGTCAGAAACATGTCGCATCTTTGGAGGGCAAGATGCAGAAAGTGTGTGGAGATTTTCACAGTTATTGTGATTCAGGAAAGACTGCGGCCCCAAAATGTCTTTATTTCCATGCAGGCTCATCGGTGTGTTTTGCTCTGCAGGTTTATTCACACAGGATCACGTTCATCGTCTTTGAGTTATTTTCTCTCTTTAAAAACAGTGCAGATTTTTGTGGGATTAAAACACATTTATTTTTGAGGGCCGGACCTCCCTTTGGGTCATTTTTGTGCTTTTATGTGACAGCTGAAATAACTGAGTTTTACACTAACTTCACCCAAAACAAGATTTAATAGCCGGCCTCCCAGGAGCATCATCAGAGTTTCATTATATTAAATGAATCGGGGCAGGACGGGCTCACTGGTGTTTGTGTGAAAATTTGTGTTGACTCAGCTTGATGTAGTCTCCAGCAGCCGCTGAGAGCTCAAAGGAAAATGTAAAAATTGATCATTAGTTCAGCGAACCACTGAAAAGCTCTCGAGTGGAAAGCTGCTGCAAAGACGACGGTAAAGCTGCCAGCTCTGCAAACAGCACAACTGTTCTCAGTCTGCTCGGGTTTTCTTCTCGATTGATTCTCCTGTGGAAAAACCCGAGAAAAGCCCAAAGAGATTCACTTTACAAAGATATGGAACAGAAGCAGCTCTGCACTTCTCAGAGAGGCTGCAGTAACACAGATATCTGGCGTGCAGAGAGGTTAGAGGTCGCTGCCTTTGGTTTCATCCTCTTAAAACAAACCAGAGCTCTTTTTCCGCACGAGCTCTCGGCCGTGTTTATTCGATGAGTTCGACCCCAGCGTCGGTATGTCGGGTACGGCGATTGGCCGGCTGCGTCTGTGGTGTAAAACTTGATAAAGAGGCCGTACTTGGTGACATTGACTCGACAGAGTCTGCGAGAGTGCCTGAATAAAGCAGCGTCTCGTCTGAGCTGTGACGGTGCAGCAGCTGTGAACATGATGCTGTCATAGTTTATGGGGCACTGAGGCCAGGTGCACGATGATCTCGTTACCGTGATCATAATCAAAACCTTCACGGCTAAATGCTAATTAGAGTTCCTCATCAAACCAGCTGATCAACAAGTTTAGGTTTAGGACCCCTTATATTATAAATATTTTTATCCTTTAATCCCTGAGTAGTGACTAAATACAGACCTGCAGTACAAACGTATGTAGGAGAATGCTTGTGAATACAAAGCATTACAACACTACGCTCTTGCAGCCCCAGTTTTTCAACAAAAACACTGATAACACAACAGCAGCAGTCAGCTGTTTTACTGTAGTCTGTCTGCTCAAGCGCAAAGGGGCGGAGCCGTTATGGAGACGGAGAGCTCAGGTGGCGCGGAAGGAGACGTTTTTCTAGCATCCAAAAGAAGCTTTTCCCCCCACTGTAACCACCATCAAACCTTTACTGGGAAACATCTGGAGGTCCTTCATCAACCACCTGATCAGGAAGTGAAGAACTTTGTAGCTGCTCCATCACCCTCTCTTTGTTTCACACAGGGAAAAACTGCAGTACAGAAGTTAAAATATGCAGATGAACTGTTAGTACTAAAAAAGTATTTCTTAGCCAATTACTCAAGTAGTCGATGGAATAATCGATTACTAAAATAATCGATAGCTGCAGCCCTAGAGATACTCAGTTTGGATGAGGTGACGTCATTGTATACATCATATTCCACATGAATCAACACAGTAAGTAGCAGCCAGCAGCTGCTAATCAAATGCACTTGAATAATCATCATTAACAAGTATGAGCACCTCAGAGTTTTGGCAGTTTGTTGGTCTGGAGCGTGCAAGTGTGTTAACACAACACAAGAAAAAGACTGAACAAGCCTGTTTGGAACAGTTGTCATCTTGGAGGCCTGACTTCTGTTTGTGAGCCGGTGTTGTCCAACACTCCTGTGCAGTTGTTCTGCACTGCTGCAACTTTGAACATTAAAATACTGCCGCAACCGTGCGCTGGATTTTCCTGCAGGACATGCTGAGTCCTGCGCTGTCAGGGCCCTGGCTCTGTGAAGCCAGTGAAGCTCTACAGTGTGACATTTCTTTCATTTTAGGGGATTTTATCACGTCACCGCAGAAAACTAGTGAAACTCATGGAATTCTTCAGGCTGAAATGAGCAGTTTCGGACAAACCTCTGCAGCCAGGAGAGCTGATTTTAGTGCTGAAGCAGTGAACTCATTTTTTCCCCATCAGTACAGGATCCAGCAAAGAGTGCATTGTTTAGTATTCTGGCCATAGGAGCCCAAATATGAACATTAGATCAGCCGCTTTCTGGATCATTTTATTTTGCAAAGAGCAGCAGCTTCAGGACATTCACATGTGTGAGCTTGAAATGGCACCGAGTGCATTTCCATTACAGTGACACTGTGAAGCAGTGTATATACATCATTACTTTTAACCCTCTTTCAAAGCCGACTGAGTCCATAAAGGGGAAACCTGCCTCTGCACATGACACCGTCACGGCAGGTCCTGGCTGCTGGGAAATGGAGATGAAAGTGAGCCTGAGCTGAGGGAAAATGAAGCTATCCCATCGGAGCGCTTACCCAACCAAGATGGCTGCCGGCGGTTACCGCTCTGTGCCTGTCAGGACTCTCAGAGAAGAAACTGGAGTGTCCTGTGAAGTGGTGCGCAGATGTTTAGCGGCTGTCAGTTAAAAAGGCGATGATGGTGAGGAGGGTGTGAAATCAGTTGACTTTAACGAAGACTTTAATGCCCCACAGAGGCTCGCTGTCATACAGCCTTACCGGACTGATGATCACAGTACTGCAGAGTTAGCTGTGACGCCGGCAGCGGCGCTCGATGGTTTTAAAGGGAGGATGTAATGGGAACAATGGATTTGTTCAAGCTACGCTCCAGTTAGAGTTTAGATTCAGAAAATGGAAAGCAAATTTAACTTGGAGAAAAAAAGTTTGTGCATGAATGAACATTTTAATTTAAATTTCTCGCTGCTATAAGTGATTCTTTACAATCTGCAGTTATAAAAATGTATGGCCAATACCCCAAATTAAAAAGTAGGATGGCAACCTCCCTGCGACTTGGAAAGATCACTGGTCACCTGGTGACCTTTGACTTTTGATAGAAAGGCAGCTGCACAGGTCACCTGGTGATCGGCAGCTTGTCTCCAGACAGTCACGGTCTGACGCAGAGGGAAAGGTTTCCAAATAAATGACGTGATTCATAAACGCTGACAGACTGCCAATACGCTGCAGTCGCAGTCAGCCTGCACTGACGAGCACAACTCATATGTGATTCAGCTCTTTGCAGCAGGGGACTCAACTCGGGTAGCTGCATTCACCGACCTGCAGCAACTGCATCACTGCATGTGGAGGGTAGCCTGTTATTGCCTTAGTGGAGAGAAAACAGGAAAAGCTGCTTAACCCAGGGAGATAAACTGGTGCTGGTTTCAGGTCTCTGAATGAAAGTAGCTAATGTGAGTGCTGACAGCAGCAGATCTGCAGTTTTGCTGATTCATCAGGAATCACTGCAGTATCACAAACGGACTGCAACTTGACCCCATCCAGTCACAGACTGACAGCATTCTGACTCTGTAATGTTTCCATCTAATCACCATCTTGATGCAGCAAAGCCACTTTGAAGATGACTGGTTTTCATCCTGGAAGCAACCATTTCAAGCGCAACAGGATTGCACGGTTGTTGCACACGGTCCCGGTGATTTTGTTCATGCCGCAGCCTCCACCTGTTCTCCCAGTGTGACTGCAGCTCAAAGTCAAAATCCTCTTTGATGCTATTTGATTTGACCAATCGGCGATGCAGTTACTGTTTCTGGTGTGCTCGCTCCTCTGTCCTTATTGAGACAACTTTTCAAGAATGAAGGAGAGCTCAGCACAGGCTGTAAGGTTTCCCCTCTGAGTCAGACGTGCTTGTACACAGGCAGAGAAGAAGCTTTTAAAATGTGCTCGTTCGTCTGGAGGTGATGCAGTTCACTGATCTCAGCTGAAAATGCGGCACCTCGAGGCTGCGCGGGGCTCTGCTGCATTGGTGCTGCTGAGCCTGGAGAGGCTGGTTTCCCTGCCTCCTGTGGGAGGATGCCTTGATATTTTGCTGGGAAAATTCAAAATTGGTTCAGCAATTTATTGAAACGTGCAAACATAAATAGAAATGCAGTCCCTGAGGCAGCTTCCTGTAGTTTCTCTCAGCAGTCTGCAGGAACGGTTCTCCAGGCTTCCTGAAGGACAGTCAGAGCTCTTCTCTGGATGTTCCTGCCATTGGTTCAGTTCTGTCAGGATGATCCCACGCTGCTGCAGTGATGCTGAGGTCCGGACTCTGGGGAGGCCGATCCCTGACCGAGGCTGTTCACCTGTGTGTGTTTCTATGCAGGGATGCTTTTACTGCACTGGCAGTCTGTGTGGCATCGCTGCCATGCTGGAAAATGAAGTAGTTTCCAATCAGATACTTTCCAGATGGTGTTTCATGGTGGATCAACATCTGATGGCACTTTTCTGTGTTCATAATTCCTTCAATTTTCACATTTTTATCACCACAGCTCTAAACCAGGAAGTAGTGCTACACCAGGTTTTACAGATGGCTGCAGGCACTCACTGGTAAGCCTGACCTCCACACACACTGATGAGGATTTGAGCCAACAATACCAAACTTGGCTCCATTACTCCATCAGACCTGTTGCCAGTGATTTTAGTGCAGTTCTTGTGTGATGTGGCATACCTCAGGCTCTCCTCCTGGTTGCCCCTCCTTATGAATGGCTTTTTGACAGCTACACTTTCAATGACACATGCCAAGTATTGAGCTAACAGCTCTTTGGGAATCACCTAGTTGGTGCAAAAATATGATTTCATGCTGTCAGACTGTTATCTTCGGCATTTTTTTTGCAGCTTCAACTAAGGAAATGTGAACAAATGTTGTTTGCTGGTAACAGAGTGCCTAAAGATAATTTAATAATTATGATTGATAGATATGATAATTATGCTTTAGTAATCTATAGGCCGGTGTGACGTGGCTTAACTAACAAAAGTCTGTCTTCTGGAAACGGTCCGGTACAAGGACTGGACTGAAGCTGAGTGAATCAAAACCCCTGAAACACCTGCAGGAAGCTGGAGAACTGATGTAAAAATTTATAACAAAGTCTGGCTACTTGAGTGGTGTCTCAAGACTTTTGCACAGTAGAGTATAACTCCATGACTCTTTGAATATTTGAAAATCATGCACATCCTTCTTTGTTTTGCTTGGCAGTGGCCCGCAGGGGTCAGGGGTGCTTTCTGATGCGTGAAGGGTTTTCTCCAGTTTCAGTGAGTTTCTCTCAGCATTATCAGAAATACCAGGCGATAAAATCCTCTGAGCCCACTGATTTCATGAAGTCTGAGCTTTCAGGCCTCGGCGAGCGGCTGGAGTCACAGATCCTGCCTGTTTACATGTTTCCTGCCACTCCAGGTTAACCTGTAAAGTGAAGAGTGGACTGTGGGTCATTGTTTGTGCATCTCTGCTGTACACAGCTGCCCGGTCACACAGATACAAGCATGCAAACATCACTGGGCGGTAAAAGTGTAGAGAAACAGGACGTAACGGGTTTTATGGTGAATTAGAGCCTTTGTTCTGACTGCAGAGAGCCAGCTTATCTCTGTCACAAAGTACTTGGTCATGAAGGTGTTCAGAGGTGAGCACCTTATGAACTTATGTTAAATAATTAATTTAGGAGAGCTTATATCTGAAGCAGAGTGTGGTTGTTCAGGGCTCTGACTGACCAGCACACTCAGCACTTTCATTGTGCAGCTGATGGCCTTCTCTCAGTTTCCATTAAAAATTTGCATTCTCTGTAACTTCTGCAATCAGGACGTTGGAAAGGACTTTGAGGATACCCGTTTAATGAACTCTTTTTATTTCTGACGTTTGGCGAGCGTGCCATCGCCCTGCCAGTCACACTGATTGTTAAAGACAATTGTTATGCGGCGGAGGAGGTCAGAGATGAAGGGCGGGGGTAATTATAATACTGGAAACGGCTCCTGACATGATCAAGGTGGAAGAAACCGCCGTTGTGACACGACTGTAAAGCTTCCTGACACCAGACTAATCTATTAAACACGCTGTTCAGAAACCATTTTGGATTTGTGACGGGACGAGATCGTCTGGGAACGTTTGTGGAGCTCTGAGTGGATCTCATGTCTCCCGGTAACGGACGTGGAGACGTGGGAGAACATTATCACGATCGTTAGAACCTTCCTGCCGATCAAAACTGCTAAAATAATTTAATAAAGAGCGGTCTTGGTGCAGTGTTAACTCAGTTCAGTTATTAGGCGGTTAATCTACCGGCATGTAGACCCTGGAAGTGCTGAATAACATCAGCTTAGATTTAAATAATCACTCGTCACATATAGAACAAGTTCAGCGTTAAATCTTCCAGGATCTTAAAACTTAAAACTTCTCTTTCACACAACTTCCAAATAAATAAAACACATGTACCAAAATTACAGGTTATATCAAGTAAACAAGTCTTTGACTGAGAAGCTTGAATAATAAAATAAAGAATGCCATCTGTGCCGCGGTGTCTGCAGCTTCACGTCTAAAAATATTTACCTCGTCTTTGAGACTTTGCTGACCCCTCCATACTCTCAGTCCTCTCTTTGTGTCACACTTTGATATCTCGATGTGTCTTCTTAGACTTGTAGATTGTTCTGCCCTCGGCTGGATCTTTTATTCACCGTGGGAAGGATCCTGGGATCGAACACCTCTGCGGTTGTCTTCTTATATAGCAGATTAAGTTTCTCAGAATTTATTGGAACTACAGGGATGAACTGTTTCACTTGGACTGAGAGCTCTTAATGCCACGCTTTTGACCTTTAACCTGCTTCACTGATGAAGACATAGAAAAGAAACTGCTGACACTGTTTGAAACAGGTTGTCTAGTTAGATTTGAGCCCCTGACAGAGAGGTTGTTACGTATCCTTTCCTCTAATTTGTGTGTGAATACCATCAAATAAAAGCGGAGTTTCTGCACTTGAACATGCTTCACGCCTTCACTCCTTCCACACATCGTCGAGCCCACCGTGACTTTGTGGCCGGTCCACTGATTATCTACTTTGGCGGGTACTTCAGTACCTGCTGATTTGGAGGTGCTCTGTCCCAGTCATTCAACCATCGCAATCTGTGCCTCGTTAAAGTCTCCGCTCCTTACTCTGTGGGCATCAAGAACCGACCGTTCTCCCGCTGCCTTGTATATCCCGCCCTTTGGCAGCAGCCGCTGCAACAAGCTAATCAATGCCGTTCTCCTCACCTGTCAGTGTGTTTGGTGCTGTGGCTGACAGGTGTGCATTGTGATCTTTAACTTGTTTTTTCCTTGTTGTGTTTCATCTAAATCAAAAGGCTCCTTGTGTTTGTCTTGTCAGTCAGACGAGGTAGTCCTGAGAAAATGATGGTTTTAAAGGAAGCGTGAGTGTGCTGAGCAGAGGGGAGCGCGTCCATTCACTTACACTCTAACTCTTCTTTATGTGACAACTTACTTTTCCCCCACAGAACAAAGAGGGAGTGTGTGAGTGCGTTTTGGTCTGCAGACATGAATCAGAGGTCCTGGGAATTGGGTTTGGGAGATGGAAGGCAAGGTTCAGGTTTAAGATGAGTCCTCCTGGGGTTCTCCTTCATTGGGGGGTAGCTATAAAACAACTGGCTATCTAGCATGAAGTGATTCGTTCTTTAACCATTTATTTTTCTTTTTATGTCCCATAAGAAACAAAAAGAAGTGAATCTTCATAACTGAGCGGCTCAGTTTTAGGCTTTCACTCAGAAACTGTTGATTAAGATAAAGAGCCCTTGTCTTGTATTTTGTAGATTTATAACTTATTTGATTGAATCTAAAATATTGGCGGTGGAAGTGTTATTTGCCATATAGATAAACAATCTGTAGTCGTGCAGAAAGGGTTTCAGTAATGAGTGATTTCGGTGTTTTTTATTCCATCAGAGAGAAAAGGCTTTAGACATTTTGCTGCCATCGTTGCTTGGCCCTTTCCTCAAACCCCGGCTCTGTATTCAGACGCAGGAAACCGCCGAGTTACAGCAAACTGCTTACGGCCTCATTTTGCAGCTGCTGTTAACCCAGTGGTAGGTCCTGCCTTCAGAGCTGCTCAGGTCCACGAGGAGAGCTCTTATTTCTGCCTGCATTTCTCAGACACACCTGGAGGAGCTCTTATGCTCTGGGAGGAAAGAGACTGGACAAGATGAAGCGCTCACACGGCGAAATTGGCAGCGCTGGATCCCCGAGCGGCTTCGTTCAAATGTCACTCTCCCACCGTGTTGAACTGCAGACATATTTCAGTCGGTAACCTTTCAGAGGGGTGAACGGGTTATAACTTCACTGCTGCTTCATCTGAACCGTGTCATCCTTTTGTCTGCTGGAAGAACTTTTATTAGCTTCCTGTACACTGGACTCAGCTGTGTTTGAACTCATTTTTTATATCATGCTATCAGTTCTTCTGGCTGTGCTGCCTTTCACTGTTATAGTCTCTTCACATATGCAGAGAAATCCTGTAGCTAGGTTTAACAAAAATAAGGCTGTAGCTTCTTGTGCAGGTTTTATACTGAGCTTTTTTCTGCAACACTGAAATGGATAAAAAAAAATGCATTTTTAAAGGACGTGCAGGAACGAGGTAACACAGGAAATAAGAAAATATTGCAGCCTTCAAAGGAAAGAGGGTAAAAAGAACCTACCGACCCCTGCCCCGAATGCGGCGGTTAATCCACGTTTTGTCTCACAGCCGAACAGATCGAAGACCGTTACCAACCTTAGCATGTCTCGTTGGTTGGAAGGCAGACGGTTTCCCAGCAGCAAAAACAAGACAAAGATGGAGATTTTATGTCTTTAAAAATAAACTCTGACAAATGCAGCAATCCAACCCAGAGCACAGTTCTAGGTTAACACTACAGCAGAGGACAGGTTACAGGTGTCGGGCAGTAAAATGGACTGTGAGCTACATGTGGATTAATCCGCCACAGAATACAGTCCCCAACAGATGCTCTGTTTTTCTATGTTTGATAAACGCAAGTAGAGTCTTTACCTTAAAGATGAAACTACAGTGATGAGCTGTTAGAGGAGTCTCAAAGTACTGAGTAATGGGTTAGCGATCAGTTAGTTTTACCAACCAAAAAGTGTAGGGGTCCTGAGAGCTGTGATGGTGTCCAGTGATAATAAGAGTCGACTGCTCCTTTACTCCACCGAGCATCACGCTCGCACCAGCCAGTTTCTGTTTGGTGGGGGGGTCATTTTAATTTGTAATGCCAACGCCGATCAGTGTTCCTGTCAGCATCACCGTGTGTTTGAGGACTGAAATCCATTTTAATATTCATGCTGCACAAAGAGAAGGACACGATGATCATTGGTGGTTCTCTGGAGGACCTTCAGAGTATTTTTGCCGTTTTATCAAGTGAACAACGAAACAGATTTGTCATGATGGATTCAGTCACACGTTTGAGCTCAGTTGGACCACGGTATGATCTTCACCCAATCATATTTAATTATCACATATAAGTCGCCTGTATTCCACAAACGCGCCAGTCGACATGAAAGCTGTAGTAACATTGGTGAAAAACACGTTTACATCATTCAGTAAAAGTAGCAGTATTAAAATAAAAATAACGCTACCTTCCAGTTTTACTTCCACTAAAACTGGAAAATATGAGGTGAGGATGAGGGTGAGAGGACCAGGTGGACGATAGATAATAACAAATAAGTTTCTTAATGAGCTTCGGGCGGTGTTTGTGTGGTGTAAATGTGAGGCGTCTGGAGGCTGCGGAGCAGCAGAGAGGATGTGTTGGCGTGTGGAGGAGTTTCTTTGTGCCTCGCATAAAAAATAAGAGGAAAATATGACAGAGGTGGGATCCTTATCGCTCATGAATCCTCTGATCACTGCTGAGATGAAAACTAATCAAGAAAAATTAAAGGCGATAGAGGAAAAGATTTTCAACAGCATTAAGCCAGTATTAAAAAATACTGATTCAAAGTATTTTCTGGTGATTCTTCTTTGTTGGAAGGCCTCATTCTCTTTGGTGGGTGATAAAATCTTTTATTTTTTCTGCTTAAGCTGTAATAATGGAGCATAATTTGTCAGTAGCGTTATATTTTCTTTTTATAGCCTAATTCTGCACAATAATTAGTAACTAAGTCTATAAAATAAATGCAGGAGGTCGACGAGCTACCACAGTTCGATTCCAGTCCCGATTGGAGCGTCTACCATTTTTCTTCAAAGTTTGGCAAATCCATGGTGTTTCAGAGGTGGCGTTCAGTAACTGACACCATCGGGCTGCTCTGTTTTTACTACAGCTTTGCAGGTGCAGCAAGCCGGGCGTGACTGCAGGTGAAGACACGCGTGAGCTCGCGCAGCGTCTGTGGAACTGAGGCCCAGTATCAGATACAGAAGGATTATTTTGAACTGTGAAACATGCAAAGTTGGTCTGAAAGTGTCCAGTGATGAAAATATGGAGCTGAAAATGAGTCCAAGAGATCCACTTTAATTAAAAAGCTTTATTTATTTCATAGCTTTATTTTATATTTTAGAACTAACAGAAATTGTTTGTCTGTCATAAAATGTGTGACTGAAGATGATCTTTGTTTCTGTCTTTATGAAGCCCCGTTTGGAGCTGCATTTCACAGACCTTTAGTCAGTTATCCAGATTTACTTGGCATTAGGCATTAGGAAGGTCTTAACCCTGTTTATGATCAGTACAAATAGAATCAGTGGATTTACAGATTGTATATTCTGTGTAATGAAGTCTTGAAGTTGTAAGGAAACTCCATCATTGTGATGTTTTTGCAGTCTCAGCTCGAGGCTGCAGAGAAGCTGATGGAGTACCTGATCACTGTGGGGAGCAGCCGCATGTCCGCGTCCTTCCTCATTCGTCACATCCTCTCTGAGATCAGCGCCCTGGCTGATCAGCTCTGGCAGGCCTTCCAGGTAAACGCCCACGCTGCTTCCCCACACCACCTCCTCCACCACCTCCTCCTCCTCCTCCTGTGTCTTTGTCTTGGCTCGGTGACAGCGCTGATCCCTTTTGTTTCTCCCCTCCGCTGCTAAGCTGCAGTTTTGTTTTCCCGGTGACTCTGCAGCTTTGCAGTTTGTGCTTTTTTATGAAACCCATGTTCAGATCATGAATCTGTGGCTCGTGCTCTCACTGGGCTTGTTTGTTTTCCTCCCCCACAGACTCTTTCTCTCTCTCATATACCCATTTTTTATTTGACCTTTTTGTTCTTCTTTGTGCGAAGCGTCAGGTCCAAACAGTTTACCCTTATCGACTCACTGCCGCGGTCACTTCTGAAAGACCGTAATCGATGCTGCTTCCCACCAGTTTCCTGTGTGCCTCGTATTCAAACGCTGCTCGGTGGCTTTCACGGGCCGGGCGAGAGCTGCTTGTGACCGGCGTTGCTTCCTGTGAAAGGCAGAGCTGAGTGTCATGCCACTGGGGGTCCTGTGAAATGGAAATGTGTAAAAATAAAGGGACAAGGGATACAGATGATTTCCCCCCTTCACTGCTCCGGCTGAGCTTCCCTCCCACTCAGCGGGGGTCGGTCACGCTCACCCGTGCCTGTCTTTCTTCTCGAGAGAGCCTCGAGAGCCAGGCGATGCCAGAAAGAGAAATTTATCCGCGCTGCATTATTTTAGAGCCACGTTAAAGAGGAAAAACAGCTGAACACACTGTTCACCGGAGATATTGACAAGGCAGCACAGCCTTGAGCTGCAGTGTCTTCAACAAACTAGCAGTAATGGGTATCTGTAAGCAAGACTGTGAAGAGGTAGTCCTTCATAAAGGTGCAGCCCTGTCATCATCCTCTGCATTCAGGAGGCGTGTGACTGCGAAGTTGAATTAAGCAGCGTGTTAAACCTGTTGCTATGACGGTTTGACATTTCAAAGCACACGAGTAGCCGTCAGCGCGGCCGAGGAAATGTCTCAGAGACCACCCCCCCACCACCCGCACTACTCCTCTTCTTCCCTTCAAAGCCGGAGAGATGGGATTCAGATTGCTGTTTGCAGATGGGGGTCTCTTATTTGCCTGCAGCTCTCTGTGGTTCAGCCTCTCAGGGGAAGAGCTGTGTGCCTCCTATTGCATAAAAACTGAAGAGGAGCATTTGAAGCGCACAATCGTGCTCTTCTTCATCTCGTGAATGATGACGGCTGCCTCTGTTGAACCTTCAGTTCTTCAATCATGGCCTTCAGAGGCGAACTCTTCGAGCCTGCGGTCCTTATTATGTTACAAAGACCTTCTCCTAATAAAGTATGCCATTAAAAACATATAAGATATATTAATTGTTTTAAAAATCCTCACTGTTTAAAACCTTATGGCCTATTAACACCAAGTTGATGTTACTTAAAATCCCGCCCTGCACCTCATTATGTTCAGAGCCAAAAGGAAACAAGGGAAGTGATTTTAGTCAGTGCTCTTCCCCCAGTGCAGTTAGTCAGCCGAAAGACTCACTAATGCTGCTGGTTATAGGCGATGAGTAGAAGGTAACGCAGTGCTGACAGTGTCGATCTATAGTCACCCTCTGATAGCAAGTAGAAATCGATAAGCGCTGTCCTGCCGGGCAGTAAGCTCTCTGATCTGAGAGCAGACCTACGGTCACGACCAACGCAGGTACTTCAGCTGATGCAGACATGAGGTAGAATAAAAAAGCAGAGGACTGGAATGGATGGGAATCTGTAAAATTCAACAAGACATTCTGTATTACTTTATTAACAGATATCTGTGCATTTTTCTGTCATTTTAATAAACATTTATTTTAAGCTTTAGTAGATTAAATTTAATTTGTTACCACATTCATGATGGAGCCTCCAAACGCATCATGTCACAGTTCATTTTGGTTACAGCAAATGTTCTGCCCAGAGCAGGAAAGTTCAGCTTTGTTAGTGTCGTAAATCAGGTCCTGGTCGCTCTCCTGATGTGACATCTTCTTCAGTCTCTACCTGAAGGTGGGGGCATCCCAGGCCCGTTGACATAGATCCTCACAAACTTTGGCAAGGTCCCTACTTTTGTCCATTGCACAAAGAGCAAATGCATCTATTTGCCCAAGGCGAAAAAAGGGAAAACAGGAACATGGGGCCACATTTTTTTAATAACAAGGAAATGTGTTTTGAGCCCATCATGTGCACTCTGTGCAGCTTTATATATGAGGAGAAACTGCTGAGTTGTCCACTTCTTTAATGTAGAACCAACTGGTATCCCCCAGGACAAAGTGTGAGAAGTGCTTTATGTAACAATGGCAGGTCCATCAGGAGATCAGCGCCTGGATCAGTTCAGATTTTTCTGCGTTCACCCCGCAGTGAAGTGATGGTCACTGCAATCAAAGGAACATTAGAAATGAAACTTATCTGTATAGCAAACCGTGTTACTTTCAGTACTTCGGACCTTCTTTGTGTTCACTGAAGCACTTTCTGCTGGTAAGAAGTTGTGTATTATGTGGACCGTGCAGACAGATTGTTTTTGGAAACACACTTCGAGACATAAATCTTATAAATGAATAACTCTGAGCTGTGGCAAATAAAACCGTCAAACCCAAACCAGTCTTTACGGCTGGAAGTCACAAGAGGCACACTGAGAACACTGTAGTTTCTGTAGTTTGTGAGAAGCATCCTCTTAAAGCTCAGCGGGGTGAGACAGAAATCCCAAATAAGAAAATACACAAAAGTACTCAAAGAAAACTAAACAGCACTGTTATTGTCAGCATTGGTGAGGAGTTAGCATCACTTCCAACCTGCTTAAGTAAGTAAGCAGACTTCCCGACAGCAGTGGCCTCAAGTCTCTCACATACATGTTTTCCATGTAGGATGAAACATTTCATCAGACACTTGTTAAGTGGTTACACAACAAAATATATGAAATTCCAGGAGTTCAGTGGAAATTGTACCGTCTTAAGAAAAGATTTAAAGGGGTCACAGGGTCCACTCAGATTTCTCTGTGCAGTTCATTTCCCAGCTGTGGGGTTCTTACAGCCTTTAAATATAAAAGACCTACCTGTGATTATCGGGCTTTGTAAAGGCTCGCATAACCACTAAGAAATCACATAAATAAAGCAGAGCTTTCAATGCCAACGGCCTTGGGTTTGGACTGCTTTTATGCTTGGCTTTGGGCTTGTATTTAGACTAGTGTAAGACTCGGTTTAGGTCTTTTGTTTTTAGGGTTGGCTTTGGGGCTGGTTATGGACTGGTTTTAGTGTTTAGTTTTATGCTTTGCGGTGGGCTTGGTTTTGGACTTGTGTGTAGTTTAAGAATTGGTTTTGGACTTGGGTTTGGCTTTAGACCTAATTCTGGGCTTGGGTTTGGACTAGTTTGTGGGTTTGGACTGAACAAAGAGACGCTTTAACATTTACTAATTTAATTTCATTGCAAATTTTTTTAGGTACCCCCCCCCAAAAAAAAACATTGATTACATGCATTTTAAAGTGATTAAATCATGCCTCTAAAGCCAAAGCAAAAACATCAAAGTGTATCTAATTTTGAGATTCTGCTATTTTTGACTACCTTTTGTCTTTCAGCTAATCAGCTGAGTCATCACTACACAGCATTCCCGAACAGCACCACACACATCAGCTAACTTCAGCCTGAATGTTTATGGCGCTGATACTGACTGCATGATTTGGAGTGACATTAAACTACATATCACTTTGCCGACGACCCACTGGGACTCTACAATGACCCTCCGAGAGTTTCTTGTTCCCCATTTGAAAACCACTGAGCTCTGCAGCTACCAGCTTGCCCTGCATGAAGCTAAGCTTTCACACACTCTGCAGGCTGAGTCAAAGTCACGAACAGACCCCTGCCTCAGCTCTTTGTCAGCAGCAGCAGACCCCATGAGTGGTGTTGAGTGAAAAGTCGTTCTCAGCGTGGAGGATTTCTTTTGACTGGAGAACCATCATGGCAGTGGCAGAAGTGAGTGGGTGGATTCTTTTATTTATTTTTTTGTGTGTGTCCCTTCATTTTCAAATGCTTAGAAATCTTCTCGCCAGCATTAATGTGACCATCAGAGGACGTGGACATCCCTTCATAATAACACATCATTTGGTGACAGAGGTTTATAAATGAGACATTGCCTTTAAAGCTCTGTTTGGTTACAGTAAAGCTTCAGTACGGTTCATAATAAACCGAGTTCATCAGCTGACATTTAGAATCAGCTGTGCACTGATATGTATTAATATGTTGCTGCACACTGATTTGAGGATTTCATGTAGTGTACCAGCCAGGCGAGTTTCAGAATCATTATAGTTCATGTGCCACAACCTGCCCAGTTTGAGTCCAGCTGGGCCAAAGCAGTACAATAATTTCATAATGACCTACAAAAGTTATATGTAACCTATGTAAGGAAACATACTCTGTACTCTTGCCTAAATGCAGAGGAAAAACTACTCCACCATCTCCAGCATGCCTTCAGACAGCTCATCTGCCAAATACATCAAACTGCTTCAGTACGTTGTCTCTGTATGTAAAGCCAGACTGACCGTATAATGATCAATTAGTTCTGAGGCTTGTTTTTTGTTGTTTGTGATTTTGACTTGTTTTGGTCCTGGTTTGAAATTAGTTTCAGTCCTGGTTTAACTGGATTTAGGTTTATTTTGTATCTTGGGTTTAGGCTTGGTTTTTGATTTGTTTTAGATTTTTATTTGGACTGATTCAAGATTTTGGTTTAGGGTTTTGAATGGTTTTTAAACATTTTTAGACCTCTTTTCACGGAGCTGGATGTTTAGATTTATGTGATCGTTTTACACTACATTTAAATTTTATATTGGGATGAGTTGGTTTTATACTCTTTTCAGTCATGTTATCGTTAGCCTTGTTTTGGACTGATTTCATTTGGGCTTTTGGGTTTGGTGTTGAGTTGGAGCTGTTTCAAGCTTGGATTTGATTTGTCTAGTTTAAGACTTATTTCTCTGCCAGCTGGTTGGTTTTTCACTGGTGTCAGACTTGATTTGACTGATTTAAGACTTGCATTTTGGTCTGTTTGCAGTGATTTTAGACCTATTTTAGTCTCCGATTTGGAGCGGTTTTAGACTTGTTGTATTTTTGACTGCTGTCAGACTTGTTTTTAGCCTTGGGCTTAGATTTGATTTGGTGTTTTTTAGTCTCAGTTCTGGAATTGCTCTGGGAGAACTGGGTGAACAGTTCTCCTGTTGATTTTAATATATCTTCATGTAATCCCTGGCTGACTTCTTGATGTTGAAAATTGTATTCCTGCAAATAATTGGTTCACAATGATAACGAGTATGACAACACGAGTTTCATCTGATCAGCAGGTCTGTGATTAGTCATATCATTCAGTCGATTTTCTGTCTAAGAGCACTAATAATGTTTGTAATCATGTATTCCTGTGGGAGATCTGTGGCACCAGACAGGCTAAATATACATATAAAAAACATTAAAATGTTGCTGCCCTGTAGCACAAGATCATAGAGAGATGTGCGTCATGAGGTATCCATCAAATAGTGAGTTGCTATGCATTTCCATTTACTCTCGATAAAAACACTGATTACATCTATCAACACTGACCATTAGTCATACCAACAGCACACTAAAGTCTACGTGAAACCTTTGGGAGCTGGAGTGATGAGAAACCTTGGTTGGAAACCTTGTTTGGGTGTTGGTTTCCCAGATCATTTTATAGCTATGCTGATTGTATGATTGGTCAAATTGTTGATCATTTAATAAGTAAATTCTCAGCAAAGAAAGGCCAAATAATTAAAGGTAGTATCAGGCTCTTAAATTGAGAAATTTCCCTGTCCTGTGCTTTAGTAATATAAATATTTTTAAGTTATTTTAAGACCTTTCACCTTTGAACTCCAGTTATGCTTTTTTTGATCTTTTTTTAACAAGATTATTTACCACCGTTGCCTTTCTCTTTAATAATACTGGTTGTATTTTTGGCCCTTTTGTGCAATGCTGCAGTCACGTTCAGAACATTTATTACAAAGATTTGTTGATTGATTTTTGTGTAACAGACCAATGCACCACCTTCAGCTAGAGGCAGAGACATAAATGAGTCTGTAGAAGACGTGGGCTGTGACAAACAAGTCAAACTATAAACTTCCACAGCTTCCATACACTGACTCTGCCTTGAATAAGCAAACAAACAGTGAGGGAACAAAGTGTGGACTTTGTGGCTCCATGAATGCCTCCACTGTGAGTCCATGTCCTCCATGGCTTTCTCACATTAACGCTCTACAGCACCATACAGCCCAGTATACTGTAATTACAATGGCTGCACATTAAACTGTAAATAAATGTTTCAGTTTGTCTTTGAAAACTGCAGCAGCAACGTGGCGGGCTGAAGTTTGAGGCTTTAAAGTGATGAATGGGCCACATGAAGACTTTTAATTATTCCCTCACCCACTGATAGGAGGACGGAGGTTAACTGAGATGGAGACAATAGTTACATATTTGAGGATTACTCAGATAATTATGAATGGATTTCAATGAAAACTTCCGGAGTTTTTTGGGGGGGTTTTCAAGGAGGTGGTGGTGATCCAGATCATGATCTCGATCCAGAGTTTGGAGAAAGGATTCTTTACCATTGTCAGATGGGGACACAATTCACATGTTTGCATCTAACCTAAGTATTGGCACATGGAATTTTCTGGGGTGGGCGAGGTATGCGCCCTACTAAGTGCCCTTCTAGTTCTTCATTGTATTGTGCAAACACTACAACTCAAACTGTATCAGGATAAACAATATTTTCCAGCTCCGTGTCTCTCTTGAAGTCGGTGTGAAGCTTGGCACTTGTTGATGGTTATTGAAGAAAGCCTTGAACTGCTTTCAGGTGGTGCATTAACTGTTTTCTCTGGGAGAAACTTTTGCTCTGTAACTTTACAGAAAAAGACTTAAAGGCAGAATTCAGGCTTTGAAACACTATTCCCACAGGTTATTCAGGCATCCAGGTGCTGTGCACTCTATTTTTAGTGTCTGTCAGTGAGTGATTTATGTGGGCACTGAGATTCAGTTAACCCTTCACTCCTGCTGATAACACAACCAGATGGTTTTCTGGTCCTGTCTGCAGGAGACCCCCCTCAGCCCCAAGATAAAGACAGGAAGCAGTTCTTTGGATGTTCCAAAATAAAACCATTTAAGTGTTTGTTTTTATTGAGGTAATGTCAGCATTATACATTTTTTAATCTCACTTTATTCACCTTCCATTTGGCTTTAACCAATAAAATGTAAAAAAAGCAAGTTTTCCATTTTCAAAGCCTTTTTAAAGTCCAGACCCCAGTTATTTGGGTGGTCGTAATATTTTTATTGAGCTTTTAAAAATATTAATAGCAGAGATTAAAAAATGGGCAAATCCCAGAAACTGAAAGAAAACTTTTTGTCTGCTCAGGAGAAACAAACCTGACGCTGCATGAGTCACAGACTTTTAAAGTATTTGTTTTTCTAGAATTTTATATATTTTTAAAAGTTAAAATCAATTCTAAAAATAAAAAATGGCCACAAGAATGCTACAGTCATAAATCATTATAAATGCACCGTACAACCACAATAATAACAAGGTGATACCAAAGATTTAACTCCTGGTAAACAGTAGGGAAAAGTTTCTATGAGTATTTGTTTGTAATATTACTGACATAGTTTTTAAAGATATTTTGGTCTGTGAGTTTGTTGTTTTTATTGTCATCTGGGTTTTATGGGCTGTAAGTAACGAGAATGTAACAGTTTGGTTCTTTATCTTTGAACCTTCCATTTACCCACAATGCAAAGGCGACTGTTTGTTGTGATTTGGCGCAAATAAAATATAAATAAAATTGAATTGAATTTAAAGTCCACAAGTAACTGTCGATATGTGGCAACTTTTTAAACAATGAATAAAGAGAAGGTTTAAATGAAACAGTTACAGTTTTAGTAGTAATTAAATGAAGTGGGCGGGTCTTTATCCTCATTAGCCACCCCCCCCCTTTTTTTCCCCCAGCTGCTGGTTCGGAGAGCAGATTGTTCCCATCTGTCCGGCGACTCTCGGCTGACTCAGGCTTTTCTCTTCCAAAGGTGGAGAGGACAGGCGATGGAGGCTGAAGGGTGTGGTGTCAGGTTCACACATCATCAACCTTATTTCCTTGTTGTCATTCACACCGTCGTGTCAGAGACCTGAACGCTCTCTCTGCTGGAAATACGTTCAGGATGAGAAGGAAGCTCTTCATGCTTCTCAGTTCTCAGACCTGAGAAGTGTATCTCAGCACGTCAGCAGCTAAACTCTTAATACGTCAGTATTTAATAATTGTTAAATTCCTGTAATAATCTCAATGCGTGCGATGTGTGATTCACTGTCTTAGTTTTCACACTGTTCCTTAAAAACATTTTCTTCTTGTGTCTAAGGATCAGTTTAAGAGTCTGAAACAAACTGAGTCAACTACATCACCTCACCCACAGAAGTAAGAAATGCTCGGAGCTTGTAATAATGTTTGTATTTGAGCAGGTATTTAGTCACTCACTGAGAAATGAAGGAAATGCTGAAGTGCCAGAAGATGCAGTTCCTCTAATGTCCACTTGAGGTTCCAGCAGTGAGTTAGTCCCCACAGACTCCCGTGTTAAAGTGTCCAGAAATAAACTTGTTCACAGCTGCTACAAAAGCTGTTTTGGTCTCTAAGGAAAGGTTCTCTCTTCGTAACAAAGTAACAACTTCATACCAAGCTGGGGAGCCTTAAACTGTATTGATACTTCTGCATTGTTAGGGGTGTGGCCTCTTTGACTGACAGGGGGATGAGTGATCAGGAGGTATCTGTGTCTCTGCATTGCAGCTCACTGACTAATCTAGCCACCGTTAGCTGATAACGTCTCCCGCTTGTCCAAAGATGGTCACCATGACTGAGGAAGAGACCAAAACCAGCGAGGTTACACGATGTACTGAAGATGGGCCGTGTTCACTGTGCTAACTTTATCTGCCTGAGTTTCTGGGGTTTTTGATGGCATCTTGAACCTGCTAATCTCAGTCATGGCACACCACATCTCTTTAACCCGTCTGAAGCCCGGTGGTTGGGTCAGGTATCCTTTAACACCTGTATGAAGACTGCTGGCAAGGTTCTTCTATTTTTGTTTAATGGAGGCTGGTAATACGCTTAGCACCACCCTCTGATGGTTGTAGCACATTACATCCAACCAGGAGCTTGTGATAAGCTTTAAAATGCCCACTGACCTGCTGGAGGTCAAGAAACAAAGACATGAATTACAGCATTAATAATCAGCTGTCCAGATACCTGGTGATGTTCCTGATTAGTCACAAAGTGTTTCATGTGTGGGGAGATTTGATGATCGCACTAAAGCAAAGGAGACACCAGCATGTACATGTCCATATGACGACACAGTGGTGAAAGATGATGAACTGTGGATCACAGAGTTTCAGAGCTGTCACGGGAATCTGCTGAAGAGTGAGCGCTCTTTAGAGGCACCGTTTCAAGGACACGAGTTTGCAGCGAGTGGAGGCTTGAGGATCAGGAGCGGCGTGGCGGAGGCCGGTGTTCCTGTCTGACAGACGCCCTCAGAGAGGCTGCAGCCCGCTGCTGCTGTCCTTGGAGCGACGCAGCATACAGATAAGCTGCACCATCTGGACGCTGCGCTGTTCTGTCAGAGGTCCGTGACACTCGGCGGCAGCCCCTCAGGACGAAGCACACTGAGATCCACCAAACCTCTGGGCAGTGTAAATGCCACTCTGACGCCATTACTATGCACCCTCTGCGGTCACTGTCCCGCTGTCTGCCTTTTATGCAAACTGCGGGTGGCTAGCTGCCTCGTCCCTTTGTTAACTGATGGTGGAGAGGATTTCTAGGTGACCGAAAACAGACAAAAGCACAAGAAAGCAAATCGATTTCTTTGCAACATAATGTGGTGTAAAAGTGGAAATGAAGCTAAACTGAGCATATAGCAGGTTTTATTCCAGATGGATGCACAGGATGCTGCACAAAGCATGCAGAGCTCTCACCAAAGCCGCAGCCACGACACGAGATGATGGCGAGCTGTCACCAGACGTAGTGAATGGATAAAATAGCCACAAACCACAAAAGAAACAGGCCTACAGTGAAGTAATAATTAAATCAAAATTAGAATAACAAGTTAAAACCAATAGAAGGAGGAGAAATAAAATGAAGTAATAATTAAGATGAGCCGCCTGTCGTCTGTGTAGGTTCTCTGTCATGCAGATCATGGTTGTCTGCAGTGCTTCAGTCAGTAAATCGTGTCTCAACGCATCAGTCATGAAGGCCTCTCCAGTTAGATCAACATTAGTAAAATTATTAAAGCCTAAAAATGTAATTAAGTAACTAAAGCAGAAATGAAATCCAATGATTAAGACCAGAAAGCGAAGCTGGAAGCAGCGTTTGAAGTTGAAGACGATAAATATGCCGGGCAGCAATAAACAAATGGACGAAGGTTTCGGTGTCCTGAACCTTTTTAGGACATTTCTTAGATGGTGGTCCTTCAAACACTTTGCTGCACCGACAATCACGTCTCACATGATGCCACATGCTGCAGTTCCCGTTGGTTCCTCTGAATCTTCTCCCCCGGATGCCTCGGGACATCGTGGTGGGTCTCACATTCACAGCACTCTGACCCTGTGGATGTTGATGACCCCGTTCCTGTCCCGCTCCTTACCCGAGGCGCCGCCTCCAGGCTTGGAAACTGTGGCCTCTTCAGTTGTAGCTGCAGACACAGCTCTTAAAGGAAATATGAATTCAGGTCAGTTTGAAACAAGATTATTTTCTGCAGTGAAGCCAGAAAGCTAAAAACGCTGCGTGGATATACCCGAGGAGAGGAAAATAAGCAGCCTCACAGTTTGCCAGGTGGGCACGGACTGACCTCCAACAACAGAGAAGCAACAAACGGACAGCGGACGAACCTGTGGCTCCGGCTGCGAGACGTTCGCCGTTCTTCGCTTCCCGCCTGCGTCTGTCTGCTGCTTCGTGCTGCGCAGCTGGTTGGATGAGAACAGCTGCTGTTGCAACCCAAACCGTGAGCTGAAGCAGGTCAGCGTGCAGAGTTAGAGCAGCGTTTCTGTGTGGTTGCAACCAAGCAAATGACTGCTTTCACTTTCCGTGAGCTCACAGCAGCCTGTGCTCCGGCTGTAAGCTCACAGCAGGAAACAAACTGATGTCCAGGCGTTGATCAGGAGCCAAGTCACAACTGCTGGAAAATCTGCATAAACATAACATCATGTCTTCGTACCTTCCTCTCCTGCCAAGATTTCTTTGTGGCATAAATGAAATCAAAGAGCGCCACAACGGCGACTCGACCGGCGAGGCAGCTGGAAAACGTGATGGGAAGGCCTCGATAAGATCCGGGTTTCAGTGCTCTGAGGAGAATCCCGGCTCACAAACACGGATTCGCCTCTATTTGTATCACTCCGGGTGAATTCCCATCAGTTCGCCTCATCGCATCGACTTTGGAGGGAAAACGTACCTGCTCAGTTATAATCGAATTATTTCACAGCTCTTAACAAACACGTTTGAGGACGTCCAACACAGAAAGGCTTCTGGGAGGTATGACTGAAACACATTATTTGATATTTTTATTTAAATGTAAATTAATTGGTTTTTAAAGGAAGTCTTATTTGGGTGGAGAGCATTGTGTGGTTTACTGGCCTAAATGAGTTTGGTTTTGGGGGGTGGGCTTCTGGGTACCAGATGCTTTTTCAGACGTGCATGGCTCGGTGCTGGTGCTGTCTCAGCTTGCACTGTAGAGACACAGCTGTACATCACATTTGATCTTCAAATATCAGGAGTTTCAGACACTGAGAAGTGCTGCTTTTTTCTTGAGAGGAACCTGGTGTTTGTTGGTGATCTCTGACTCAGAGAAATGGGAGTTTAATGGCTCTGTGCTTTCAGCTTGAGTGGCAGAGGTATTTTTGAAGGAGAGAGTCTCAGGGAGAGATGTGAGGTGAGCTGATGAAATCTCCAAAAAGCATTCAGCCACTGTAGGTGTGATGGTGAGAAGCGGGTGGCTGTGGGAGGGAGGATTTTGAAATCCTTGACTCATTTAAATAAATGTGATCCTTTGAAAATCAGTTTTTAAAACCCATCATTTCAAAGAGTCAAGGAGACGAAGTGACGGCCTGCAGAGGATTCACGCTGCGTTCAAGGACTTCACGCTGAGACAGTCGAACATGTAAAACGTTAAAGTCGTAGTGCTTAATGTTGAATGACTGCAGTTCAGTCAGTCAGACTCTGAACAAAAGCCCGACTCTCAGCTCGAGTCTGTGCAGCGAGCTTTGTCAGGATTTCTTTACTCTCCGGCTCGGCTTGTTCCTCACTGGGACAGAAAGCCAAGGAAACACCTTCACGGGAAAACAAATGACATCAGTGCTAGAGGCGGCGCTAAGGTGTGGAGTTGAGTCAGCGGTAAATTGGAAAGTGGAGATACTCGGTCAGGACATGGGAGGCATTGTCAGGTAACAATCAGTGAACCATCAGGTGCTGACGAGGCTGAAAAAGGCAGATAAGCAGAGTCCACATTAAATGTTTAATTTCTGCTATCAAAAATAATAAATTAGCTCTAGAAAGTTTCCTGCCAGACAATAAACTTCACTCAACTCTGGCTCTGTGAATGTCTGAGAAAGAAAAGCACTTTATGGCCCAGCTGAGGCTGTAAATGTGGGTTTTTCCTGCTTTGTAATGTGGGAACCTCTGCAGACTGACGCTGTAGCTCCTTTGATTAAAGTTTGAATTAGTCTGAACAGGTAGTTTTACACAGAGGGCACTCTCAACCCTCAGTCATCCACGGCTATTGTGGTAATGTGCTCGAGGATATGACATTAATCTAGCATATACTCTGGAGCAGCAAGAAGCCATTTGCTGTTTTTAATGGATGAATTTGTTTCTCCTGACCCGCATTGATCCGTCTTGACTTTAGCTGGATCGTCTCCTTTAATGTGCTGCAGTGCTGTGGCTCCTCTCGGCCTCTGCAGCTCTTTATCAGCGGTTCTTGTCCACAGTGCTGTGAAGTTTAAAACACAAAGAAACGCATGGTGTAACTGCAGCTCACGGCCTTCGGCATGCACATTTTACAGCGAGTAATGCACACCACGCAGCTACGTATTTATGACTGAGCTTGTGCTGCAGAGAACAATTTAATCATCATCGGCAAGTGGATACTAAGAGAAAAGAGTGTGAAAGTACTCCATTGGTGCATTTGTATGCTGGATGTATACAGCTGTTTGTTTAAAAATGTCTCTCTATTAGATACTAGATTAAAGTACCATAAAGTCGCGTGCTTCGTACCGCCCTGGGGGAGCTGCATCACCAACGTGCATCTCTACGGTGGCCTACTGAAGATCTCGAGCATCATCTGCAGTCGCTGTCTCATTGGTGCATCAAGGTGAGAGAGGGAGCCAGATGCTTAGAGGAGCTGTGGTCGACCATCCCTGACCCCAAGAAACTGATCGGACAGGATGTTGGACTGCAGAGCTGCAAGGATGTCCCAGTGTCACCAACAGGACCACGAATGATGATGATGAACTCATAACACGAGACCAAAGGTAGTGAGCAGCAGGGTGTTTTTTTTTGGTTTAAAATCCACGATGGAAGCCATGCAGAAGAATTCGTGTCACGGTATACTTTTCTTCTTTTTCTGGGGACACTTTTTCCTTTGCGTCCTGTGTCTTGAAGCTCTGGTGGCATCTGTGGCGACGGCTTAATTAATTAACATTCTTTGAATCTCGGGCTGTCTGTTGTCTTTATCTCTATTTGCGATCTTCTTCCCACAGTGCCCGCCTGTCTCAGCTCTCACTTAAGTAATCAATTGGATCCACTTTTCTGCTTAGTCTTTAGTATTACGTACGTCAGGAGGCTCGGGATGGATAACTGCATCGAGGAGCTGCACTGATTCCAGCGAGCTGACAGGTAAAGGCTGGGAGATACGTGGTTTCATTGCCTCTGTGGCCTTCCTGTGCCATGATTTAACATGACGTGAGTTAATATCTTCAGATAAGACTTCAGGCAGCGAGCATGTACTCCCTTTTCTCTCTTTGCTCAGGAGCATTATTTTGTATCAGTACCATGGGTTAATTGTGCCCCATGTAAATGCAAGCTGCAGCATTTTCATGTAACTCCCATCCAGCTCCCCACAGTCATGATGGCTTTTAAGTTGAGCTAGTGTCTGACTGGCCTGTACGTTGCTGAGAACCAACTTACATCATCCTGACACTCTGGTGTGTCTGCATAGCAGCTCAACTTTGGCTGTCGTTGCTGTAGAAAATGTAAAATTAATTGAGCCAAAATTTGGACCGATCTGCGCCGCTGCCAAGTACATTTAAAGAGCAGAAATTTGGCTGAAAAAAGCCAGTTTTTGCCAAAACTTTCTGCACTGTAATCCAAGTTATGACTGAGCTCACACAGAGAGACACTGTCTGCCAGTTTATTCCCAAAGTCCACTGATGTGTCTAACTTTAGCAACCTTAGAAGCTCGTGATGAAGGCAGAGGAGAAAGCGAAGGTTGTATTGAGGGTGTTAGCAGTTGTGCAGCAGTAGTAAAAACTCCTATATTCTTGGAGAGTGCTGCTAAAGTTTCTTAAAGGGACCTCGGCAAATCTCTATGATCACAGAGAGTAAACCAGTACAAGCTTTTATTGCAGAGGCAATAAGTAACACGTAAGTTTAATAAATGTATTCATGGGAGCAAACACAACACAGTGAAGGACACACACTCTCACACACAACCCCAGTTGAACATTAGAGCCCATTGGTGCCTCGATTTCTGCTTAAACAGCATGAAGACGGGCGAATAAACTGATGGACAGTTAGCTACAGATCAAAGCTGTCCTGCGTCCTCACAGCAGGCCGCCCTCATTAGAGGAAGGGTCGGACCAGCTGATCAAAGTCACTTTAGAAAAGCGAACCTTGGAGCGTCTGCGGCGTTCCCGTCAAACTCACGTGCATCAGTGCACAAACACTTTTAACGTCCTCCCCGGCCATTTACAAACACGTTACTGCCTGAATCTGAAGTTTAGTGTCTCTGCAATTACTTCATGTCATAAAATGGGTTAAAATTAGTGCTTGGGGGGGCTGTTATATGGTGGACAGTCCAAGTGGCAACGACCAGAACTGAAAAATTAATGCTGAAGTGCCAAAAACCGAAGTCCCCACAAAGTTTACAACAGAAATAACCACGTTTACAGCCTGAAACAGGCTGTAGATACCCCCCCCTTCATAAAGACTGTGGAGCGACTCATTTCTTTATAACTCATTCATTTGGATGCAGTTAAGGCTCAAAGTTGGGGCTGTGGCTCATAACGAGCCATTAAACTGGAGCCTTTGACTGTGTGTTTGCTGTTGTTGCCTTTTGGAGCATTTTAATACCAGTTTCTGAGAAACGTTCTCCTGTGTGGTGTAGACCAGAGGTCCCCAACCCCCGGGCCGCGGACCAGTACCGGTCCGTGGGTCATTTGGTACAGGGCTGCACTTAAAGAATAAATAGCTTACATTGTTTCCATTTTACTTACTATCTGAGTCTGAACAATGCGGTGTATCTTATTTTGAAGGCGTATTTAAACGTTACCATGGCGACCGGACAGCGTTGGGGGGCAGAGACGATGTTACGAGGATGCTGCTGATAAAGTTGAATACGAGTACACAGTGGATTCACATTTATTATATTTAGAAAATGGCTCTGTTTTGATGATGGCCGTATCTTTTATTTTGACGTATATATTCACCACACCTTAAAGGCCGGTCCGTGAAAGTATTGCCTGACATTTAACCGGTCTGTGGCTCAATAAAGGTTGGGGAGACCACTCAAGGCGTCTGTGCAGCTTATTTGGTGAATAAAACTATAGTACTTTATTCGTGTATTACTGGGCAGGGATTAGCAGGTACCTGTGTCTGTGGGTTGGACCTCTGCAGTCTGCTGCCTGAAGTTTTAGCTCTCCAAATACGACCACTCCTGGTTTGAAAACACTGCGGCTTGAAAATGTGGAGTGGTGATGCCACGGTGGCTACGCGCACGCTTCTCTAGAGTCAGTGGGTCGCTCTTCATTTTGAACCTGAGGAGTTATGCAGATCGCTTTATGAAAGGTTGTCCACAAGACGCAGTCACAAAGATCAGAATTAGCTGGACTCCCCTTCAGGGCCGTCTCCGTGTGCACCTCTGGACCAGCTGCTGTTTTCAGATGTGCTGGATCTGCTCCAGGTGTCCAAACAGCAGCTCTTCAACTTGAATTTCATTTTCTGTTCTAATGATGTCTCTCGCTCACGCCAAAAGCCAAACCAGTATGAGCGGCTGTGTAGTTGGAGGCTGCAGAATCAGTTTATGGCTGCATCATCAGTGATGTTTACCTGCACACTGAAGGACAGTTCAGCCGTGATGCAGGCCTGGTTTGTTTAGTTTACTAAACTTTGCACGGTCAAAGTTTTTCAGGGTTTTCTGAGGTGTTGCTCTTTAAAACCAGCAGCTCACAACATGTTAAACTGAAAGTGAAGCTTGGTTAATAGTCTGATAACCTGAGTGAATGCATCATATTTCTGGATATCATTATTCTGGATTATTGCTGACCTTCATAATCTAGAGGCTGAGAGTCCCATAGGAGGAGGAAACAACGAGTCAAGCTTGTTTATGAGCTCTGGCATTTCTTCTCAATCACGTCTTTCCAAGTGGGTAAACACTGTAATATGGAGGTTCAGTCGGGAACGCCGCTGTCAGATCAGCCGCCTCAAGTCGGCAAATATGACAGAACTGTAACTCTGACTGCCGCGAGAGACCATTTAACACAAAAGAAAATCATCATCCAACCCAGCAGAACTTCTTAGGTTGCCATCATGTGATGAACTCAAAGAAAACAAGAGGACACAGTCAGTGTGTGTGTGTGTGTGGGTGTCTCAGACCTGTGTTCTTCCACCTCCTCAGGCAGCCGAGATGTCAGATATGAGCGGAGAGAACGCCGACTTGGATGAGATTGGATTGATTTTCTGTCAGCTGAATCAGTGGATTGTCAGGGGACCACCCTGAATGAGGTGGTTGGGGGGGGGGAGGCTTGTGAAAGGACGAGGAGGAGAGGAATAAATGTGTTTCTGGGAGTATTTTCCTGCTCGGGGCAGAAGGCTGTTAGCGGTCGTGCTGCATGTACGCCTGAAGCCGTCACTGCAGGATCATCAGGAATGACCTGCCTGCTTGTCTTTGGGTCGGGCTGCTTTGTTGGGTTTGCAGTCGTGTTAAACTTCACTGCGCAGGAAGCAAGTGCTCACAGCCAAACAGCTATTATAGTTTTAGTTTCCAGACTGAGTTTTGCTGGTTTCGCTTTAGCTTTCAATAGTTTCAGTGTTAATTTGGTGCAGCAGGTGAGACTGAGGAAAATCAGGTATTACAATAAAACCAGGACGTTTTAGAAGCAGCCGACTCTCTTTGATCACCATCAAAGCCTCATCAGGCAAACTGTGATAACCGATGTTACCAAATCAATGAATGCTAAGCCGAGGTTATTTCCTCTGTGTTTTAGATTTAGTCTTACAAGTTCACAAGTCTAGTTTTTAATCTATTAGTTTGGTTTGGCTGTAGTGATCTGTAATAACCTTCAAAACAAAACAATCAAATCTAATTTCTGTGTGGAGTTTGCACGTTCTCCACGTGTCTGCATGGGTTCCCCGGGTTCCTGCCACAGTCCAGTGCCATGCAGTTAGTGGGGTCTGGTTAGCCTGTGGCTCCGAGTCGCCCGTAGGTGTGAGTGTGAGTGGTTGTGTTCTGTCTGTGTGTGTTAGCCCTGTGACAGACTGGTGACCTGTCCAGGTGAACCCTGCCTCTGTGACAGCTGGGATGCGCTCCAGCAACCCTGAATTGGATAAGCAGAAGAAAATGGATGGATGTTGATGATTTTACTAGTCTGTGCCACTTGAAGTCGGGCTGCATGTGCCCATAAACTCCAGCTGTAACACGGATCTGGCCGTTGTTGTGGGTCGAGTGCGGGTTAAACCTCTTTGGATGGCGATGCTCTGCGGGGTGACTGGCAGCGTTGTTGTGGAGTGTGGGCTGAAAGGCTGAAGCTTCTCGCTCTCCCTGTGGGCTTTCCTCTGCACTCTGCTGACAGATGGATCCGTCCTTGATCGGTAAATTACTGCCCTTCACACTCACGGCCCCGCACAGCTTTATTATGTGCCCTCCCCCCTCTGCTTTCGCTGCCTCTCACTCTGATGCCCCCTCTTCCTGCTTTTTCCCGTCACACTGGCTTTCTGGGCCTTTTACATTTTCTGTGAGCCACCTTTCCTCTCCTCTTTTGTGTGCCGTCCATTTTCCCCTCTATCCCGGATCTGTGCTCGTTTTAAAAATACTGCAGGTGGAAATAATAAAGCGGAGCCTCATGAAACAGTATTGACATAAACCCTGCAGTGACTTCATCAGCACTGCAAACAGACGTACAGTGGTGAGTCACCCAAGGCTGAAAGCTAATTTTGTCAATTAGCACTTTGATGTGAGAGTTTTTGAAAGCAGCACTGAGCATCTTCTGAAGCTCCTCTGAGGGCCTGAAGGCCAGAAATCACAGCCTGTTCTCATGTAAAGGCTCAGTCCTTCGGTGTGTGCGTTCCTCGATGGCTGCGGCGCATTGTTGTTTTGTCTTCGTGCACAGACTGTTGGGTTCAGTCTGTTCAGCCCGTGGATACTGCGTGCCAGCTGTCCCCCCTGCTTGTCGCAGGGCTGCCGGAACCATCCGTGGCAGAGGTCCAACACCCGCTCGCAGGGGTCCAGCGGAAACCCGGCACCGGGCTGGTCAGGTGGTGGAACGGCCACCGGAAGCTGTGGGGGTGCCCTCCTCCGCTGCTGGGGACTCTCCCTCCTCCGCGTTTGGGCCCCCTGCCGAGGAAGGGAGGGGCCCGCGAGCGAAGTCCCGGGTGTCAGGGACAGCCCGCCGGTGCGGATGACCTGCACCGCAGGCGGAGGGGGTGAGCGGCGTCGCCGGGGACCACGTACCGATGCGGGTCCTCCTCGAGCCAGGCGAGTGCCACTGAAGATGCCGGGGTCCACTCGTGGTCGTGTCATTCTGTCAGGGTTGAGAGGTGCGGTGCGACAGGGAAGAGGCAGGACCCAAGGGCAGAGCTTCAGGAACACGAGGGTTTAATAAGCAGGAACCAAAAACACACACAGGAACTCCCCCCTGGGAAGTACACAGGTTAGGGGGGAGAACCGGGGGGACCAGGAAACACAAAGGGACTACGGCAGGGAGAAACCACAACGGAGAAACACAACTGGGGGTAACCACGAAATGACACGACGAGGAGCGGAAGAAAACTGAAGGCTTAAGAATACATGAGGGCAATCGGGGCAAGAGGAAACAGCTGGGGAACACAGGTGAAGCAAATCAGAAAAACAACAGGGGGAAGCAAAGTCAAACACGAGACATGGGGAACACAGGACTATCAAAATAAAACAGGAAGGGACAGGACCAGGAAGACGCAGAAACATCAGGGACCAGGGAAACCAGGAAATAAAACAGAAAACACTGGGCCACCGGCCCAGGACCATGACACTTTGTCCCTGTAACACCGAGCGTATGGCCGCCGAAGCGTCTCTGCAAACACACTTTGCATTACTGTAATTACACAATAGTTTGTGCTAACATTGGGTTTTATGGTAATTGTTGCCAGACATACACAAAGGGCGGGACATTTGAAAAAGGCGTCAGTGATGATACGGTCAATGTTAAAGGGTTTAAATACCATATAAAATGCCTTTATTCTCATGGTGTATTTAACCATAAAAAACCCCACTCCACCCTGTGTCCTCATGCAAGCCTTCCACCTGAGGTGATGTTCTACCAATAGAAATCACAAGGAGGTTTCTGCTGCAGCACCATACACCTCTTTGTGACTAATTTCATCTGGCGACTACCAGCAACTAGTTGCAGTATGCAGTCGGAGGTTGTCAGGGGTTCACTGACTGGTCTCTAGGCCTGTGTGACTGAGGCTAACTCCCCGATGAAGGCTCGTAAATGTGTTGGAGTTTGAGGATAAGAGCTATTTCTAAAAAGAGAGCACTTCAACCTCTATGAAGCATTTTGGCCTCTTTCAGCTGTTGGTCTGTCACATTTCCTGTCTGGTTCAGTGTGCAGCAGCAGCTCTAACACCTCTGCTGCTCAGCATTGAACAATACTAAGACAGTAAGACACCGATCTGATTAAGACAGACGAGGCAAGTTTCAATAACAAGGCTTTTACATTAAAATGTGCATTATTAAGGTGTAATAAACATCAACATACAAAATTATGGGAGAATTTAGGTGGAACAAGTGTTAAATATGACAGCTGTAAAAAAAAGTGGAACAGGTAGCAGCTCATACGGCCAGCAGCTGGTGGAGACCAAACCAGAGCAAAGAGAATACTTCACCAGGAGGGCACAAACACAAACTCCAGAGAGAGTTACCTGTTGCATTGCTGCTGACAGGTGTGCATACTGTTGGTAACCCTCATATTTCCCAGTCCATCCGTAGCTTTTGCTCCCATCGGTCGCTATTTCAGTCAGTCAAAGCTGTTTAAGTCTCTTTAGAAGACCATCTCACAGCTGGGCAGTTAGCTCAGAGAGCCTGCAGGTTGTTAGTTGGGCAGTTATTTTGAATCATTATCTAAGTTAACTTTAGTCTCAGTGGTCATAGGGGCATAAAAATCACACTTTTAAAGTCACCGATCAAAACGCGTTTAAAAAGTTTGCTGACTTTGTCCCAAAATAAGGTTTTAAAAGCTCTTTCTTTCTTTCTTTCTCCATGGAGTCCAACTTCAGTTGGTATTTGTGCTCTCTGGTTGCTCCTGAAGATACAGATATGAATATATTTGTGTTTTCTTTGCCAAAATAAAAGCAAATCTACTAATTAATTCCTTTTAAGATTTAAAAAGCTGATTTTTGGGAACTTTGACTTGAATTCTGTGTCCAGCTGGAAGTATTTTGGGTTTTTAGCTGATAGTCGGACCACATTCGATATTATCTCCCTGGACTCATTATTTACTGTCCTGCTCCATCGCTCTTCACTCTTGTTTCCTTCCACTGGAGAAACTCTGATTAGCACCTCAGCGTTACTGTCCCTCCATCAGCATCAGACGGTGTGCGTTACTGTGGCCCAGTCGAAGCGTTACGAGCTTCGGGTCTAATCAAGTGGACGATTAAATCCCTTTCAGGGCGCCGCGCTCTAATCTCAGGGCAGCTGATGCTATCTGGGTCGTGGTGCTTCAGGCTCTCTTGCTGCATACAGATCTAAAAGGGTTGCTAAGTGCAGGTCCTCCACCTCCACCTATCCACCTCAGTGCAAATGGCCTTTCACATTTTCAGTTCCCTGAAGAGCTAATAAACGGCTTCACCCCACCCTTTAGCCGATGTCTAAACACAATTTGCTCGGCATTAAACAGCACTAAGGTCGTGGTGCTTCAGGCTCATTATTGTCTCTGCGACAGCCAAACCTCCTGCAGAGAATCGCTGCGGCTTCCTGTTGGCCACCTTAAACGCCAGCATCGCGCTCACCTGCGCGGTGCACTGAGGGACAATCTTCTGCTTGAACTCAGCCTCACCTGAGCCCTCCCGACAGCCTCAGGCTCAGCTCGCTCAGCGGGCTCAGTGATGATGTTGAGATGTGGAGGTTCATTATGACCTTGTGGTTTGGCCTTGAATGTGACTCTGTACCTGGCAGGTAGTTTATCCACATTACATCACTGTCGGCCTGCGACCGCCTGGACCGGCAAAGGCTCTGTCCCCCCGAGCCTCCGCTTAGTCCTCGGTACGACCAAAAGCAGTCGGTCAGCAGATCTGAGCGGACGGGAAGCGGAGTGTAGGGTGGTGCAAGGCCATTTAGGGACTTAAAAACAAATAAAGGAATTTTAAAATGAACTCTAAAATGCACAGGAAGCCAGTGCAGAGAAGATAACACCGGCGTGATGTGTTCCTTCTTACGTGTTCCAGTCAATAGCCGTGCAGCAGCATTTTGTACAAGTTGAAGACGAGACAGTGAGGACTGATTTACGCCAAAATACAAAGAATTACAGTAATCCAACCTCGCTGTGACAAAGCCGTGAATCGCTGTGTTAAAGTGATCTTTCAACAAGATATTTTTTATCTTGCGAGCTGTCTCAGATGAAAAAAACTAGATTTTACCACAGCATTAATCTGACCCTCCAACTTAAGGTTTTCGTCCATTTTGACGCCCAGATTTGTGACCGTGGGTTTAGCATACTGAGATAAAGAACCCAGATCCACAGGAGTGACCCTCCCCGTGATTAGTTTGTGGCTGGTGCCTTTTTGCATATCCTAAACAAGGGGTCGGCAACTTTTGCCATCAACTTTTTAAGCAACTTTTAACCACCCAGAAATCTCTAAAGCATACTGTGAGGTGACACGGCCTGTAAAGTATAATTTAGTTTATCAATATTACTGTTAGGTGTAAATAATTGACCGTACAGGCTATTAAACACCATTGAATACATTTTAAAATGTGTAAAGAAGCTGCAGGCAGAGCTCTTGTTCAGGGATGGACCGTCTCACTGAAGCACAAATTTTATTATTTTATTATCTTTCATGCAGCAGAAGCAGAGCTAACTTTTTTATATTATATCAAATGTGCTGAATGAACACAAAATACATAAGAGTTTGTTTCTGCTTCGTCTTCTGATTTTCCCTCTGTGTTCTTGTGCTGCTCCCACAGCTTTAACAGGAGGCTTATTTGGATTTGTTTGCTCATTAAAATCATCTGCCAGATTATAAAAGATGAGGAACATTACCCGAGGGAGATTTTATCCTCTCAGACCCACAGAAGCACCCACTGATGGAAGGGTCTCAGTTTATTACAAATTCTCTTTAACATCTCTTTGGTTTAGAGAGGATGGAGCAGCAAAGATAGCATGCTGCTCGTCTTCAGTCACTTTCTCTTCGTTACACACAGAACTGCAGCATGTGGACACTTTTGTTTTTTCAGTGGTTGGACTGTAATTCTGTGGTTGTGCTTCATACTGACTCTTTTTGGCAGAGCATTAAAGGAGTGCTTAGATGTGTTGTTGAGTTTCTAGCTGAGGGGGAAATGGAAGACCAATTATTTTAAGTGTATGGTGATTTTTACCTTGACTTTTTGGGACAGATACTCTGAGAAGAGGGAGAGAAAGTCTTTTGATTGGTGCATCGTGGTTGTACTTTGGATTGGGCACAATAACACACACCATTAATCCTGCAGGCCATAACTCTGGAATAGGACTGGATCACACCCTCAGAATTTAGATAAGTGGTCTACTGAAATGTTGCAGTGTTTGACAGATGCAGACTCTTCTTTAGTGCAGTGGCTGTCATCACATGGATTTTTATGAATGCTGTTCCCAGTTCTGTGACAGCGAGTTCCAGCCTGTTATGGTTCCTGGGGCAGCAGTTAGTGTATTTTTTAAGGAGGCAGGACCTTATAGATGCACTCAGCATGTCTGCTGGTGCTGTAAGAACCCCATTGTGTTATCGCATAATGTCTCACACAATGACTCTTATAAAGGACTGTCTGACATCCCACTAATTTCATGTGGTGGGAAGACTCGTCAACATCTCAGGCTAAAAAATGAAGCCAGTGTGGAAACACCTAAACCTGCAGTTCCTCTAATGTCTCTGTTTGAGACAGTCCCCATAGGCTCCCAGGTTAAAACGTCCACCTTTACAGCACAAATGAACATTTTTGTAGCCTGATGCAAAAACTGTTTATGTCTCTGTGGATAGTTTCACCCATCATAACAGCTGGATGCAGGTGAAGCTTTGTTTAATTCAATTCAATTCAATTTATTTATATAGCGCCAAATCACAACAAACAGTCGCCTCAAGGTGCTTTGTATTGTGGGTAAAGACCCTACAATAACACAGAGAAAACCCAACAGTCAAAACGACCCCCTATGAGCAAGCACTTGGCGACAGTGGGAAGGAAAAACTCCCTTTTAACAGGAAGAAACCTCCAGCAGAACCAGGCTCAGGGAGGGGCAGTCATCTGCTGCGACCGGTTGGGGCTGAGTGGAGAGAGACAGGACAAAAGACATGCTGTGGAAGAGAGACAGAGATTAATAATAATGATTAAATACAGAGTGAAGTATAAACAAGTAAATAAAGGTGAATGAGAAGAAACAGTGCATCATGGGACCCCCCCAGCAGCCTAGGCCTATAGCAGCATAACTAAGGGGTGGTTCAGGGTCGTCTGATCCAGCCCTAACTATAAGCTTGATCATAAAGGAAAGTTTTAAGCCTAATCTTAAAAATAGAGAGGGTGTCTGTCTCCTGAATCCAAGCTGGGAGCTGGTTCCACAGAAGAGGGGCCTGAAAGCTGAAGGCTCTGCCTCCCATTCTACTCTGAAGTATTCTAGGAACCACAAGTAAGCCAGCAGTCTGAGAACGAAGTGCTCTATTGGGGTGATACGGTACTATGAGGTCTTTGAGATAAGATGGGGCCTGATTATTGAAGACCTTGTATGTGAGGAGAAGGATCTGCTCTCTCTTTCTAGTCCCTGTTTTATGCCCAGGTTGGTTTATCGCCGAGGCCCAGGTTCAAACAAAATCACCACTAACTAACTAAACTAGTTGTCCTTTTGGTGCATTCACTTCTCATTCACATTGAATAAGAAGCAGAGTTTTGCCTCACATGAATATGATCACATTGAAAACCCACTAATATTCACCCCTAACAGCCAATGGTATGAGGTTTCAGGTAAAGGTGAACTTCAATCACTGAGCTCCAGCTGCCCAGTGGTGGTGGCGGCGAAGCTCATCCTCCATTTCTGATAGTTGGAGACTCTGAGCCGACGCAGCAGGATCAGTTCTTTTAAAGGCCCACAGAAGCAGACCTGCATTGATTTGCATTGATTTCATGTCTGTCCATCTTTACAGAGACAAAAACTTTACTTTGCATTTGGTTTGAACTGACACTGTTAATGAATGCAGCTTGCTAACCAAGCTTGCTGCTGATTACGCTCTCACTTCAAACTGAAGCTAGCATGGTAGCAGCCAAAAAGCTAAGGCTGAGGCTCAGCAGTGTATGGGTTCGGCTGCTTGTTTCAGGTCAGTCTTTGCTGCCTTTTAAAATACAGCCTGTGACATTTGGCCACACGGACCTGCGTCACTGCCTTTACACAAACACCACCCGCCTTCAAAGCAACTGAATGAATTTTTCTGGAGAAAATGGGGAAACGTCGGGAGCTTGTTGTTTCTTAATCAGATTTGATAAGTGGAGGGCCAGCAGGTCCTCTGAGAGCGTTTCTGTCTCCTGCAGTGGTGCTCGGCCCTCGGTCTGTTTCTACATGCTCCTCACAGATGCTCCATCACTGCTCCCTCTGGATTCTCGTTCCAGTTATTGATTTCTGCCGTTCATTGAATCTCACTTCGCAGCTTCATAAATTTCGTGGGCATGTGAGTGTTTGACAGGTCGGAGATTAAAATGGAATATCTCTGCTCCCTCTCACCAACCTCACGGGCATAAAGCAGCTCGACCTCCTCGATGCTGCTCTGCTGTCGTCTAATGAAACTCGTGACCTTGTTTCCAGAGGTTTAAATGTGGTGCGTGTCCACCACGTCTGCAGACAATAAACTGTTTAGGCTGCATATATTTCAGTGTTTCCCATTATGATTCTAATCGGTGAAAACTTTCCTCTTATCAATGGTTCAAAACACACAAATAATTTTTCCAATGGTGTAAAATGGAGAAAAACTCACTTTTCTGAGGTTTTTTGAGGAATAATTAAAAGGAAAATTTTGAGTATGATTTACAGAGTAAGATGACCCACATGATAGGAAATACGAGGGATTAATTTGGGATTGTGGGAAATAAAAAATGCAACATTAAACTCAACTTTCTGTGGAAATTTTTTTTTTCATGTAGTTTAGTGAAGAGATAACATACAGGTATAGCTAAGGGTAAATATACCGATAAAGCACTGAGATTGAACTTAAAGGTAATTACAGTAAATAGTGTATAACCTTCTAAAGAATGACGTAAAGTGGTTAACAGAGAGATTCAAAGAGATATCCACTGAGGTTGTAGGTTAATGTAATACCTGCACAGGAGTGTGCAGTATATCAGTGTAACGTGGATTTAACCTGGTATGTTAAGTTTTATTTAAAATGGCAGAGCCTCTGCAGAAACTAGAATCACCAGAAACCCTACCATATGATATTACTGCTGTACTTCACTTGGGATACCATATTATTGTGATTTTTAATATTTACTGTAATAGTATTCAATAACACATATTGAGATTTATTACTTTTTTCATAAGCAAATCTTCAAAGTTAAACTTTGTCAGTGTTTAATCCAGTAAGATAAAGTTTCTCACATTTTGTTACAAAATGAGATTGTCCACAACACTGTCACTAAAGCGTGCCATAAACATTGGCCTAAGATGGAGTCAGTCTGCTATCGGTCTGCCATCAGTCTGCTATCGGTCTGCCATCAGTCTGCTATCGGTCTGCCATCAGTCTGCTATCGGTCTGCCATCAGTCTGCTATCGGTCTGCAAGTGAATGGGGTCAAGTGGGCAGTCACATGCAATCTGTCTCTGATAATACAGCAATTAACTGTGATAAACATCACATATCTGTTGGTGTGTACATAGACACAATTTCAGATTCATATATAGGAATATAACCAGAATGCAACCAGCTGGCAGCCCGCTGAGTCGAGTCCGTCAAATTGTGTTCACTGACAAAAACTCATTCAGATTGATGGCAGCGTATCGGCAGTATTAAATTAGACTGCAGTTACTTGCAAACCTTCGACTGTCTCTGAGAGTGACTGCAGTCAGACTGCAACC
This sequence comes from Pterophyllum scalare, assembly GCA_024447675.2. Lineage (NCBI taxonomy): Eukaryota > Metazoa > Chordata > Actinopteri > Cichliformes > Cichlidae > Pterophyllum > Pterophyllum scalare. Next base: position 23,690 of record JAMQGT020007748.1, on the reverse strand, counting down.
GTTTGCAGAAAGGTTGCCTCCTCTCAGGTGACATTTGCAACCACCATCTGATTAAAAGTGGTCATGAGTGTGGAACACCTTCAAGCTCTGGGCAGCTATTTAGTCACCACAAGTTGCAGTTGGTCACAGAATGTGAAAAAATTCAATGAAACTACCAGGTAGACTTTTCATTTTATTTTGTTGCTCTCCTACTTTTACTCTGTGACTGAGCCAGCGCTCGCTCTGAGTTAGCAGGTAGCTTTGTTAAGCTAAGTGTGTCCGGATGGTTTTTCACTGGAGTGTATTTGATGTAAATTTGCTCGTTACCTCAGGATGGTGATGTTTGAGTATTTTAATTTATTTAATGGAATATTGATATTTGGTGTCCCTGTGACCCTGTTTTACCCGACGTCAGAGGAGACGGACTAAAAATATAACCTCACCCTGAATGTGTGCAAACAGCAGTTAAGGGAACAGGACGTAAACTCGAGCTCTGCTCTCATCTGCGGCTGCTGTACTCAGCTGAACGGCGCTGTTTGTTCGAGTGATGGTGCTTCATGCTGAACAGGCTCTCCTGGTGGGGGTACCGTGCTGCACAGACGTTTGCATTGAGCGCCGGTGGATTACTCTGCTAATCAAAGCAGCTTCCCCCACAGCAGCAGGAAGCCTCTCCTCTCTGCAGAGCCATAACCCGCAACAATAACACGTCTTCACGGCGACTCTCTGGGAGGTCACACAGAGCATTAGAGGTCAGAAGGAGGTGCCTCCCGACAGCCTGCTGGACCATATAGGTACAGCAGGTAAGAAGTCAGAGACTCCTGCGATGGCTGGAGCTGCCCGGCTGTAACATTAAAGCATGTAGGCTCATTCTAGTGAGTCTCTGATATCAGATAACGAGCCTGCGAAGGGCTGGGTCACCCGGTGAGAAGTGTTCCTGATAACGAGGAGGCCCCTCACACGAACGCTTTATTTTTGGATGCCAGTAACGAGTTCTCTGCTGCTCAGGAGGCAGACAGCAGCTGGCAGAGCTGCTTTTCCCATAACTGAATATTAATTTCACAGCTGAAGGTCGAATTTTCGCTTAAATTGATTATATAATCAAATTATGAAAGACTGGTTGACAGCCCTCCTGAGACCAGTGCAGAGCTTTGGTTGTTTTTCCGCTGTTAAGAATGAATGATGGCGTTCTCCGCGCATTGATCCATCCATGTGAGCAGCGTTCGCTGAGCTCTCATTCCCACGGTCACAGCTTCACGTCTTCAGGTGGGTTGCCCACACCAGTCGGCGGTACAAAGACGTGAAACGGGACGGACTCGGAGGTGGTCTAGTTGATCGTATCTCTAACAAAGACTCGTGAGGCCCCGCCTTCACGCCTGCGCTCACCCACGGCAGATGACCCCCTCTCCATCTCGCCGACAGCCGCTGACAGCGGACCGCGTGGCCTCTTCATGTTTCAGCAGGTATAACGATGTGCTGAGACGCGCCATAAATTCACAGTTCAAATGCAGAGCTGCCAGCACTGTAACCTGCTGTCACGCTCGCTCTGACTGACATCCTCTGAATAAACAGTTACATAAGACGGAGCTGTGCGTGTGCGTGGAGCTGCTCGCTGCACTTTGAAACACCACAGCTTCCAATTATTTTGGAAACTCCTAACGTGTGACCTCTAAAGGTTTGATTTATATAAAGTGAAATTCTTCTGCTCATTTCCAGCTCTGTGTTTTTGGCAGTTTAAAATAATCCTCCTTTATCGCACGCTGGGCCTCAGAGCAGCCCTCAGTTCAGCTTAAGCTCCTCCCCCTGTAACCCACCTTTCTCCTGCTGGTCCTCCTCCTCCTGGTGCTGCTGCTGGGTCGATGCCCTTCCACGGTCCCGCTGTCCTCGTGGTGTCTCCTCCACGGTCCCGAGACGGTGCTGGGAGGCGCAGCAGACCTTCTGGTGATGCACGTATGGACGTGCCACGCCGGAGGAGCTGGACTTCCTGTGCTAACCTGAATGGGCTGCAGGGACCATCTCATGCTCCCAGCAGTAATGAGGACACTAAGAAGAAGCAGAAGTTCACAGCGCTTTCTGCTTCCTAACTGAACAGATCCCTGATGTTGTGTTATGATGATTGAGGGTTAGCGATGTCTTACGGACTGAGCCGGCGGTAGAAGTTCGACCTGCTGGCTCGGCCGATAAACACCCGTTCAGCACGTTCGTATTCTTGGATGTGCGGTGAGCGCCAAACTTTTTTGGATTAAAGCCCATTTTTGTAGTTTCGCCACCACAGAAGCTTTCAGATCAGACGGTGGAGATGTGGTCGGAGACTATAATTCAGAGGCTTTAAGTACTTCATGAGCCGTTTGGGAATTACAGAGATGAACATTTTTATTCAGTCCTCCATTTTCAGAGGCTCAGAAATCATTGGAAAACTCTTCATTTCAAACATAAGGACTCTTTCTAACACTTGAACATGAAAATCCTTCTTTGGTCCTGTTTTTGGCCTGATGGAGCTGCTGGGGCTCAACGTGCTGCTGCAGCCTTTAAAGGTTCCCGCAGCCCTGACCTGGTAAAATATTTGAATAGTTCATCAATACATTTGGAGTTCACTTAATGGACAAAGTGCAGTGAAACACACTGACGGTTGTGCGCGTGAGCAGAAGGTAAAATACCTCCTGATTCCAGGAAAGCCGGGACGCTGTGGAAAATGAATAACCAGAATTCAATGATCTGCAGATCACATAAACTCAGATTTTTGGAAACATATCAGATAATGTTACGGTCATTGTGACTCTGACTGCAGCATCACGTCTCTAAGCTGCTACAGGGCTGTGTTTCCTGCTCTGCTTTAACATCACCCCATATCTGATGGAGGATTCCAGCTGCTCAGCAGTCCTGGGGCTGCTTTGGCCTGTTTTTGGGCTCCTGATGCTCCAGATGTGCTCAGCCGGTCAAAGGTCAGGACCGCAGGCCGGTTCAGCGCCCGGACTCTCGTGCTGCTTTAATAGCCGCAGGATGCAGTTCAGCATCGTCCTGCTGGAATCTGACGGCCTTCCCTGAAGGAGACGTCTCCAGGTGGGAGCACATGCTGCTCTGAAACCTGGAGACACCTTTCAGCTCTGATGGAGCCTTTCCAGGTTTCTCCAGATGATGATATTATTACTGTAGATGTTGAGATATTTACAGTCTTCCCAGTTTTACATTGAGGAACATTATTTTGAAACTGTTCTAAAAATTCTCTCTGTGTCGGCAGAGGTCGAGAATCAGGCAGGAAGAACAGGAAATAATGAATCAGGATTTTAAACATGGCTGCTGACCTGATGGTGTGTGCGTGTGTGTGTGTGTGTGTGTGTGGGGGGGTGTTATTGTCAGCTCGCTGAAGGTTTGAGCTGGGAGGAATACCTGACAGCCATCTGGTGTTTGTTTTTCTTTGTGACATCCCTCACACACCATCTTACACATGCAAAGATGACACACACACACACACACACACACAGATGCAGCTTCTGCTGCGTTGAATAATTAAACGCTGATTTGCGGTCGCGTGTGTTGTATTTCCTTTCACTCGGTGAAAACAGTCGGATCTCGTGTTTGTCTTCTTTCATCTGCTGCTAAATAACTGGTGGTTGGAGTATTTGGTGTCTCCTCTAACAGTCCATCATCTCGGGCGTTACCCGAGTGCTCCGGTTCTTTCAGCAGTGATTGGGCTCCTACAGGTCCGTCAAGTCTTTAAAGTCATCGATCTCAGCCCTGAAGTCCTTAATTGGTATCAAAATGTCTGAAATCGTTCTTCTAAAAGTCTTCTTCGACACCGGGCTGAGCAGTCACAGCCTGGAGCTTCTCACACCTCCACCTGTCTGTGTCAGAGACCTGCCAGCGTCTCGGGTGGAGCTTCATCGGAGGATGGGAGCTGTTTAAAACCCCTTAGAAGCATCTGTACCTGTCAGTGTGTACCTGATGGTCACACTAATGAATCCTTTTTAATTCCAAGATGACTTCCTTCTTCTTCCTCTCATCCTTCCTCTTCTACTGCTCGTCCTCGTTCTTCTCCGTCTTCTCGTCCTTCATGTTCTTCCTCGTCTCATCCTTCGTTGTCTTCTCTTCCTCCTTGTGCCTCTCTTCCCCGTGATTCTCCTCCTCTTCCTCATGTTAATCCGTGCTGTCTGAGCGGAGGTCTGGAGTGTTTCCATGTTTTCCCTCTTTGTTGGAACATCAGGAAGTGGATTTTGTTTTTCTTTAAATATATGGACCTGGATTAAACTGGTGAGCAGAAACTCCGTCTCTTTATGAGCTGAACCTGTGGGCTTTCTGCCTTGTTGGATGTTAGTGTGTAATTTTTGTGTGACGTGATGGAAATCGGGAACACGTGTGAGACTTTTGTGGGGTTTGATAAATATTGTCCCTGACCTCAAATCTCACAGAAACCGTTAACGTGGATCTTTAAACCGATTCCTTTCACTCTGCAGGCGCAGGACGGCTCCGCGCTCGACACGTTTCCAGTCGCCCAATATCAGAACTCGTGCCGCCTGTTTGGCGTCCTGGAGGAGCTCCTGCAGAGGCCTGAGGTGGCGTGCAGGGTGGAGGCGGGGTCGGAGCGGGCAGGCTTCCTGAGCCATGTGGAGCAGCGAGTCTTTCTCCTGTCAGATGAGTTTCCGTTGTTTTCCATCCGAATGTGGAGGATCGGCGGTCTCCTCGCCTCTGTGAACAGGCAGGATGGACCAGAGTGACTGAAGGATGCATTTATTTATTTCTCTGATTGTAGCCAATCTGACCAAAGGCCAAAGGTCAAACCACAAATTAATGAGTGCTTTGTTTTTGGATATCTGATTTTAACACACACACACACGTCCTCCTGGAGCACCAGATTAATCTGCCGCTGAAAATAGTGCAGGAGGTAGAGATCCTGCAGATCCTTAAAAAGTCTGGAAAGGTGTTGAATTATTTTAAGGTCTTAATTGTCAGTCAGATGTTTTATGTCAGTCCTTTAAGAGTCTAAATAAAGAGCCTCTAATACACACAAGTCTCAGACTCAGTAAATAAAAGAGTTGATAAGTTAAAAAGTCTTTTTACAGCCTTAATGGGATCTGTTTGTAATTAATTATCTGCACCAGCTTCTCTGTCAGTCTGTGAAGTGTTTGTACTTTTTAAAGCATCTTTATTCTGCTCAGCGGTGGAAAAATTAGCTGATATTTTCATTTTTACTTCTTCTCCCAGCATTAACCGTGTCAGCGTTTCGTTATCCGTTCTGTTAAAGTGTATGTGATGAACCACACTGAAGCATAATGGAAATGATTGATGGTAAGCACTCCCAGGATCGATTTCCCCGTGAGGCCGACGCACACCTGCAGTATTAATAATGACTGAAGCGCCTGACCTTTCATGTCACAGCTTTGGGTGTTTAACGCTCACTGCAGGTCTATGAAACGTATTAACTGTTGGAAGGTGAGTGTATGAACCTCATATGATGATGTGATAATTGATTCTATTCAGTTTGTTCATGCAGGTCTAAAATGAATCAAATCTGACATGAAACTTTTTACCTTTAACGTCGTTTCCACCAGCGTGACTTAAAGACACTCAGACTCCAGAAAAAGGACTTAAGGTTCAGGCTGTGCTCAACGTGATCTTAATGTTTCCTCAAAGATCACGAGTGATTCATGTACAGCAGCTCTGCAGGTTCTCAGTCTTCATTTGGGCCCATGTGACCCTGACAGGGCGGGGCAATGGCTCTCACAACTCAAGGTAACGACACCTCTAGAGGTTAATTACCTCGGACTCCCCATCAGCTCTGAGGGTGACGAAGCCTTTCAGCTGAAACACCATCCATCCGTTCTTCTGTCACGTATCCGGGACGTGGGACTCTGGCCTGGCTGAAACATCTTCCTGAACCTAAAAAGAAGTCCAGTTAGCTTCAGCTCGAGCTTTTAAAGACTTCTCTGATGAACGTGATGTAACTACAGAGAAACGTTTTTCTTTCTGAAACAAGGACATTGAGACTTTATTTTTATTTTTTTTACATCTGCCCCTCCAATTTTAATAGCACTGTAGCTTTCACACAGTCATACACATTCTTCTCATTACATACACTCACATCACCCCAAACACGTTGGGTGGCAGGAGGGGGTGGGCGGGTCCTCTCACACCCCAGTTTCATGCACCCTGCCTTGGGTGGGGACTGGCTAGTTGTTGGGGGCTGGGCTGGCTGCTTCCCTGGGTTGCTGCTGGCTCTGTGCTGGTACCTGTTCTCCCACACTAGGTGTCCATGTATGGTGTGTGTGTGTGAGACCAGTGCACGTGTGTGTGTGTGAGTGTGACTGGTGCACTTGTGTGTGTGTCTGTGTGTGTGTGTCTGTGTGTATGAACAGTTGGGCCTGGGTCTGTGGCTTGCTGAGCCTTGGCACCTGTGGGACATGGTTGTGGAGGGGGCGGGTCTACCCCTCCGTACCCCTATATGCTGCTCCGCGCTGATCGTCACTGCCGCCCCTGGGGTGTGGGTGCCCATGGGTCCCGGGATGTGTGGCTGGATGTCTTGACATGGTTTTTGACCCGCTCCCTTGGCGGCTGTGACCTGCGGGTGGCTTGGATCACCTTGGCGTTGGGGTGGTTCTGCCGGGTGTTGGGCCGTTCTCGGGCACCTTGGGCCTCGGGGGCTGCACGCTCGGCTCCTGCTGGGGGTGCCGACCTGCGGGGGGTGGGCTGCTCATTGCCTCTTGCTCTCTGGACTCTTGCCCTTTGGCCGTGGGTGCTCTGTCTGGGGTCCCCCCTCTTCCTCGTCTGGGGTGACGCCCAGTTGCCATCAGGATGTGCAGCCTCGGGTCTTCTGAGTTCCTAGTGGGCTGTGGATGGTCCGGATCCCCTGGGTCCTCTCCTACTCACCTCTGGATCGCGGGGAGCATGGTTGCAGTTTCTTACCCTCATTACTGAGTGCATTCCATGACAGAGACGCATACACACACATTACTGCAAACAGCAAGATTGTGTGTGTGTATAAATATATATAAATATTATTGCTTTTTTCCCTTTCTCCTCTTTGCTTCTGTCCTCCCCCTCTTTTAATTTAATTTACTTTTTTTATTTTCCACTCTTTCCTATCCCCTTCCTTATTGCCTGTTAGCTCTGGCCTAAATAACTAAATATAAATAAATAAATACAAAGATTAACAAGAATAGCCTATAGGAAACTTGTAGAGCTGTTTTTGTAAAAGCAAATATGTCTGGTACATCAGCACATTCGGATCATCATTCCTATTGCAAAAACTGCCAGACATGACAGGCTTAAAAAAAAAAAAAGGCCATTGAGACTTTAACAGTGGGCATCTTCAGCCAGCAGAACTCGGGCTGCAGGTTCGAGCATGTGGAAAATAAAGCGGGGATTTCCCAGTGGGATCAGATGGTCATCACATGGGCTTTAAGTTTTCCTGCATTGTAACCAGAGACCAGCAGATAGAAGCTGAGCCAAGATGTGCAGCTGACGGGTTCCTCGATTACAGACTGCTCACAAAACCGTGTTCGTTCCTCTGCAGCCAGAAGTGACCACATTTAACAAACTGCATCCATAAACTGCAGCTGCTACATAAATCAAATCCTACAATTTCACTCCTCAAACCTTTTGGATGGTCTGTTACTACAACTAACCTCACTTCCAGACATTATTGTTATTATCAATACAGTGACACATTATTTATCAGGTGATGGGGGGCAAGCAGTGGATTTGTGGCTTCCTGCTGCAGTGTGAGTGAAATTACCGTAATAACCACATGTTGGCTGCGAAGCACAAGTTCTCAGCTTTTGGAAACTATTTGAATTTTTCAGGACAAACATTCGTGTGATTACGGTAACACAACGTGCACTTGCACAAACATGGCCGCCACGATACGCTCGTATTAAAGGGTTAAATAAATTACTGCTAATGAAATAGTCACAAAGGGGAAACTAGCCAATAACACTATTTGTATCAGGCTTTGAACACTGGACATGTTAACATGGGGGCCTGTGGGGACCGAGGGAGCCCCTGGTGGACATTAGAGGAACTGCATTTTTCAGGCCTGGAGGTTGTCACTTTGTCAAGAGAAGCATGTATTTAGGCTGTCAATATGCAACTCAGTGCTGCAGTGAGATTATAGCAAATATTAAGGCTGATTGAAATTATTCAGCATATCCACTCATCTCTGCTTTTGGATTTCAGGGAGGGGAAATGTTGAGGGACAAAATCTGGATTGTTAAAGTCAGAGGAGACGTGCTCCATTATCCGGAGTGGAAATGACTCCCTGACTGGCTCCGGTATTAGATTTTTCTAATGGAGGCTGTATGTGCGTCAGCATCCTAATGATGTGGGCTGCCGCCGCTCAGTTTCTTACTCCCTCCTCGAGAGGCTCCATCAGCGGCGCTGCTCTCCCCCGCTGTTCATTCGGCGTGTGAAATAATAATTTGGGCATGAGCGTGGCTAAATAAGCTTCCTGGTACGTCACCGATACCATCGCTCCCATTGTGTCTGCTGCGGGCCTTCTGGCTCTCTCCGTCTGTGATCTCCTCATCTTTCATATCCTGTTGGGAACAGCGGAGCAGGCGTAGGACTCGCCGTGGAAAAAATAAAACTGGGCCCTCATACGTGCGCTGCTGGTTAATGTGCCTCTGTGGAGAGGTGGATGCAGCTCATGGTGGGGGGGGGATTTGACGGGCACGGATATGGCGGGTCGGGTCATCAGCAGAGAGCCCCAGTGAGAGGCTCTGCATAATGATGGATGATGGGAAAATAACCGGAGAAGTTCAGAGTCTGGTCCTGGTTTAGTTTTGCTGTCGTAAACAGAGCCTTCATCATTCACAGTCTGAAACATTTCTTCTTCTTACACCACACGCTGAGTTTTAAATGCTTCTAAATCCTCAAATTTTATTTATTTTTTTAGGTTTACATGACATTTCCCCCCCATTATAATGCACTCCACTCTGTTTCCTTGCTGGATCCCAGCACAGGCTCCACATAGGGAGACCAAACTGACGTGGCTTCACAGACTGAGGCCGGCTGGCTGCTTCACCAGGTAATCAGCATGTGTCCAAGTTAGCAGGTGAGTAGCAGCTGCAACTAAAACCTCCAAGTAATTGCTTTGGTTGTTAGCAGGTTGCCATGGTTGCCTGTAGTTTTTCCACGTTTGTCTGCAAATACTCGCCAATTACGACCCAAGTGGTAGTACAGCTTAAAGTGCAACACAGACCGTTTGCCTTCAAAGTAAAAGCTGTGCGTCAGTGCTGCAGCCAAAATGTTTCACAGCGTAGCTTTTACTTTGAAAGCAAATGCCTCCATTTCTGGTTTGTGTTGCAGTTTTCACTAAACCTCAGAGCAGGACAGTGTTTGTGCACATGCCATCAGCATCCAGCAACCGCTCACTATCTGGGGTATGCTCATTGGCTAACGAGTGATTGACAAGTCGTTAGCCAATGAGCATGCAGTTTCACACCCCTCATTTGTTATATCCGACATTCCTAAGCGCTTCAGTTGGAGGCAACTTTTTTTTTTATAGACTCGGGAAGATGTTTCACCCCAAAGGCCTCTTCAGTTCTGACCTCTGATGGGGCGTCCCAGGGGCCCTGAGAGGCACTGCTGCCATCCTGTGAGTCGCTGAAGTCAAAGGTGCGGGAAAATATAAAATCTAATCTGATGACAGCGTTAAATATGTTTAATTTTACTGCGTGACAGAACAAACAGGGTCTAACATTACCTATTTACAGTGACGCACTGAGGCGAACAGAGAAAAGACCTCCTCGTCACTCCTGTAACTTCCACCCAGCACCACCCTAGGCCCCCAGTGTAGACATGCCAAGTCTCAATAAACAGATGCTCCGAAGCCTCATCAGGCTGCTTGTGTTGACTGTTGAAGTAGTACGGGGTATTCTCTACAGTTAGAGGCAAGTTTTTGGTATTTTCATGGAATCTGTTGGAGGAAAAGCTGCACCCTCGAGTGTGTTCATACTTATTTAGTTGCGAGTTGTTGTAGAGGAGATGGCAGTTGTTGGATGGGCCAACCGTGAAATACCGAAGCCGTGATGAAAAGCACGGAGAGGTTGAAGTTCAGCAGCGAGACTGTGAGGTGGCTTAGCCCCGCAGACACTGTGAGCAGATTGTGTAAAGAATGCATTGCTGAGCTGTATCCACTCTCTCCCTGCAGGATTGGATGATTTATGAGCTCTGACTCCTTCAATCTACATGACGCTGATTGACCTGAAAATAATTTTCCACGCACTCCATCGTTGCCGTTATGGATAAGGAATTTTCTGTGGCTAATATTTAAAACCATCCAGCGGTGCAAAGGTCAAAAATGTCGATTAAAGCGTGCGAGGTTGGAGGATTTCAGCTGTCTGTAGGTTTATTCATTCACCGCATGCTTCATCAAATCCGTATGCAAAAGGATGAGAAAAATGGAGTTAAGCAGCAGAACGAGTGAGGAGACAAAAGACTGCATGGAGGCTGACATGAGAATCTCCATAAATATAGAGAGAATTGCATTTGTGAGAAACATGCATCACAATCCTCTGAGCAAGAGAGGAGGATTAAGCCTCTACATGTCGCCGCATTTTGGATTCAAAGGGAGTCGAAGGGGATATGAAGACCTCTTTTCTTTCTATCCGTGAAGACTGACAGAGATGACCTCTTCAGTTATTGTGACCTGAGCTGATATGGGAGCTTCCAGATGTGACAGATGATTCAGAAATCGACTGTAACTGCAGCGAATCATTTAATTAGCAGAGAGTAATTAACACACCAAACTGGACCCCCAGAAGGATATTAATAACTGGGCTGGGAGGTGCTCGTTGAACTCAGAGGATGTCAAATAGGCATGTTGGTCTTTCTCTGTATGAGAAGACCGATAAATGTAATTTATCTAGTGGAAAACAGAGTGCTTGTTTCCTTCCACAGATTTATGTATTATGGACATTATGGATAAATAAAACTGCGCTCACAGTGTCCCAGACATCAAAGATCTGAACACATTATTCAGAATCACTCGGTGTGGACATGGAGCTTAGCAGGAAGCATTAATGACTGACTTCATACTGTGGGTGGATCATCTCAGGCGTTCTCTTGGCTGAAGTTTGGTCCGTTTTTGGCATCTTCTTCCTGCCACATGATGGCGTTTGCCTCTGTCCATCAGGGACCTTCAACATGAACTTTAACCCTCTTCCTCCATCTTCCCCATCCCTGACTGAAAAGTTAATCCATGCATTTATTACTTCTAGGCTGGACTACTGTAATTCATTATTATCAGGCTGTCCTAAAAGCTCCCTGAAAGCCTTCAGCTGATCCAAAATGCTGCAGCTAGAGTACTGACAGGGACTAGAAAGAGAGAGCAGATTTCTCCCATATTGGCTTCTCTTCATTGGCTCCCTGTTAAATCTAGAGTAGAATTTAAAATCCTTCTCCTAACATACAAGGTCTTGAATAATCAGGCCCCATCTTATCTTAAATACCTTTTAGTCCCATATCACCCCAATAGAGCACTTCGCTCAGTAATAGTCCTCAGTATTAGGACTATCAGTCTGCTATTGAATGGGGTCAAGTTTCATGCAATCGGTTTGTGATAATGCAGCGATTAACTGTGATAAATTGGCAAAAATCACAAATGTGTTGCTGTCTAGATACACACAAATTCACATTAACTACTTATATTCCAAGTACAGCCTTATCCTTTTAGATTTGAAATGAAAATTCAGAAATTCCTCCAGAAATAGTGACATAGTTCCTGCAGAGCTGTAAATTAATGGCAAAATAGGCGTTCTTCTGTAACCTTTCTTTTATATAACAATGTAACCAAAATACAGCTAGCTGAGTTGAGTTGAATCCCCCGTTGGAGAAAGACACGTCAGAATCGTGCTCATGAGTGCAGACTGACGCAGACCGGTCGCAGCATGTTCACAGTCTCTTTATAATGCAGACTGCAGTTATGCAGCAACCTTTGCCAGTCTGAGAGCGATTGCAGTCAGTCTGGGTCGGACCATGATAGGTTGGAGACGGGTTACCTCCTACCAAGCAACCTGTGGTCAAAGATGGTTGACCAGAGATTAAGAGTGTTGCACACTCAACCTCAAGGCAACCAGTTGGTCAGGGCAACTACTGACAGTCGGTTATACTCTGCCCCCTGGTGGTGAAAGTTTTGCAGCTTATAATTACAAAAAGTACCTTTAGCTCCAGCACGCTGTGGATGTGTTCAGCTGTATCTGTGTAAAGTGAGCACCCTGTAGCCTCCTGCTGGTTCCTCAGCTTCCCTCCAATAACCTGCCGTCACATCAGTCTGAGGACAAACACACAGTCGCTGCCTCATCTTATTCCCGTGGCCGCTCTGTGGGAACGCAGTCAGGCTGATTAATGTAACGTGCTCTAGAAAGCTGTAAATTGAAGAGGACTTCCGTGCATTCATCTTAATTTTACAGGTTTTTGCATCATTGGAAGATTGCAGCAGTATTTTCACTGCGGCTATGTTCGGTTTGTTTCTCAGCTTATCACTGGGAATACACAGGAGGAAGAGACACTGTCAGTCAGTCTCAGTATATAAAGCTTTTCTTAGTAACACACACACCGTGGAGCAAATACCTGCCAGGGAAACTACTCACATTTCTCATTTCTTTTGTGTATCATGATGTGACCGAGTCATGTTGGGAAAGGAAATCTCATTTTCACTGTCATCGGTTTTGTCATCTCAGTGACTCAGTTTAGAAAGAGCTCATCTGGTGCCACCTTTTTTTAAATGTATTAAACATTTTATTGCCAATGTGTGAGTGGATTGGAATTTAATTTAAAAATGAGACCTTCTCCGGCTCTCTTGCTTGCGTCTAACATTTCTGTGGAGTGACAAAAATCTGAAGGATGTGACGGTAATGCTCGTTCCCGAGTGCTAGTAGCTCGCAAGCTGCAAAAGTGTGGGCACCCCTGCCATAGACGGTATAAAAGATGGACATAGCTTCTGGCAATTGAAAGTGAAGCTAACACATAACTGAGCAGGACAGACTCATCGTAGTTAGGCCGGTGCTAGCTTTCACATGGACGTGTCATTAATATCGGTGTTTTTCTGAGGTTACACAGAGCTCCTCTAACTAAATAATAACACTTCACTTATAGAAGCTTTATTATTTAAATTAACAAACAATGAAAATGAGTTTTTCCTGTTAAATCTTTGTCTGGGAATAAGAAAAGGAACATGGCTGAAGCTTTGTGCCTCTGCATCTGATTTACATGTCTGAATCCATCCTCGCTGGTAAATGGATGATTTTATCTTTAATTTAGGCTAATTTGACAGCCGGCATCTGTCCTCCAGGGCTCCCCGCTGGCTGCTTTGCCGGCTTTCCGGAGGCTGATTGTGAGCATCAGTACCAGGTGCTGTCCGCTGCTCATTAATGACATTCATTTATCAGGAGCATAAGCAGTAATGGATGCACATTGTCAGTAACACAGCCAGCGGGGAGGGTGCTTGCGATGCCAGTCCCACCCCCACAGCGGACGTAGTGGCCGAGTGCATGTTTGTTAAAAAGCTTCCCCCACCCGTTGACCTCATCTTTAGTCCGGACGTTTTCAAGTAAGACCTGCAAGCAGGTGATTGATTTGAAAAGTCAGCTGACTGTTTCCATCAGTCTTAATTCGACTGTGCACCTGAACCTAATTTAGACCTGATAAATGGACCTGAGCTTTATTTTTGGGCACCTTTGTGGTCTGTTTGGGGCTGCTGGTATCACATCTTTATAGTGCCTGAGTAAAGGATATAAAACTACCTCAGTATTCCAAGAATTTGAGAAAAAGGCAACAAAAATAAAACTTTTTGTCCATGTGGAACATCTGAGTGTCATTAATCCAAGTCCTTTGTCTCATCATCAGGTTTATCAGTTAAAATGTTCCTGCCCTGCACAAAAATATACACACATGTTGGAAAAGTCCCAGATTCTCCTCATTAGGAAACACTGGATCATGGGGAAGGGGGCAATAGAAACTTCCAGCTGAAGTAACTGGAAAACAAAAAGTGTCTGAAGAGGAAACGTTGAGAAAAGTCCCTAAAATCTGGTTTTAGGAAAACCTCGTGGTTTGGTGTAAAATGTGCCCCCTTTGCATTGGAAAAGGAGGAGTTGTGAGTGACAGCCTTTTGTCAGTAATACCATAACCCCTGTGCGTCACGCACCACCTCCAAAACTACATCTTGTGCGTAACTGAGATACTCCAGCAGCTCTGACAAAACAACATTATTTCAAACCCACGGCATGATAACAGCCTGGTAATGCACACATAAAACCTCTTGCCCATCACAGACTCTTCTTCGAGGCAGTTGACGCTCTGAATCATTCTCTCTGAGAGTTTGCTCCTCTTTGAGTTTGGCATCTGTGGCAGTCGTAATTCTTGGCTGTTTGACAGATTTTCTCTGCTTCATTTCTGCAGGACATTCATCAAGAGGCTCTAAAAGCCTGTTTTCAGTTGCCATCCATTTATTTCCTCCATGGGAAAAAAAACGTGTTACAGGAGCCTTCAGAAACGCCTGCAGGTGAAAATAACTAACCAAATACTTCAGGAGAATACTGATTATGTGAAGTCATTTTCACTCTGTGGTGTTTGGTTTTATTTCTGACTGCGTCAGAGACCAGGCTGAATGTTTTACCTTTTTAAATTGATTGATTCCTCTTCCTTTTTACCTTTATTCACTGGTAAAGTTTAGGCACTAAAAGATTCACCCCAGGGCGCTTTGTATTGTGGGTAAAGACCCTACAATAATACAGAGAGAACCCAACAGTCAAAATGACCCCCTATGAGCAAGCATTTGGCGACAGTGGGAAGGAAAACCTCCCTTTTAACAGGAAGAAACCTCCGGCAGATCCAGGCTCAGGGAGGGGCAGTCATCTGCTGCGACCGGTTGGGGCTGAGTGGAGAGAGACAGAGATTATTAATAACTAATGATTAAATGGGTGTAAACGGAGTGAGAGTCCAGCTCCAAAGGAAACCTTGTTTATAAAGAAACGGTATTTAATTCATCACTGAATAGACGTGCAGGCATTCACTGCAGTCTTCTTAAAAACAACTATATCATAATCTTGTTTTTACATCATAAAGGAAGTCTGTGTAGGTCCTCAGTCAAAGGTCTCCGTTGTACCTACATTAGGTTCAGGATCAGTCGTGATTCCTTCTGTAAATCATTTTCTGGTGTAGCTCATGGCCGTGAAATGCAGAAACAACATTAGCGTTGGATGTCCTGCAGAATGGTGCAGAATAGGAAGAAAGCAGCAAACACGGTGCATATTTGCAGAGCAGGGTGGATGGATTGGAAGGATGATGAAATGAATTTGAAAATCCTGCCAGGCTGAATTGGCTTTGCAGAATGAAATTACTTGTAGCTTTGCCGCAGCACAAGAAGTCTGTTTGCTTTTCCTTGTAAACAGCGTTGGCTCATATGTGAGGAAGCAGAAGCAGGATTATTATGCAGTGGGAGAAAATATCTAAAGTCAGAATCAGATTTTTATTCGTTGCCTTTCACAGACGCCTGTTTTAAAGCTAATGGACCTCCTCAGACTGCAGAAAATAACCCGTTTGTAGCTGCTGTTCTGCATGTTTCAGTTGTAACACAAAAATCCACCTTAGATCATTTTTGTTCTCTTTATGAGCTATAAGTAACTAAATGAGCTTCCAGACACATCGGAGAGCTCGGTTGTCGCCTCCCTTTGAAGCTAAATAGCTTTCAGCATCGGTCAGTAAACCATTTCAACACAGAATGACTGTGATTAGATTTCTTTCTCCAGTGTAGTCGAGCATGTCAGGTACTGCTAAAGTTCAGAATCAGTTTATCTGGGTAATTCTGGCCTTTGCGGTTCGACCCCTGTGGGAGCAGCCTAATAAGTCATGAGTGTCACGGATCCTGCTCCTTTGCACTCTTTTGGATTCTGTCCTTCCACTAATCTCTCTTTGTGTTGTAGAGGCGGACCTTCTCCTCCTCAGTTGCCTGTGATCCCGCCTGGTTCCACAGCTGTTGGCAATACTATCGTCACTTGGACTATTTTAGTGGCAAGGGGCCTGCACTCGTCGCCGGATTGTTGTTTATCCTCTAGGCTGGGACTCTGGAGTCTGCGGTATCGTACGGTGGAGCATCATCTTGCATCACGGTCTTCGTATGCACCTCTGTGAACTGGTCGCTTGTTAATAAAGCCTTGGATTGTCAACTTACCCTCTGCCTGTTGAGTCTGCTTCCCACCATGACAGTGAGAGCTAAGTCAACAGGAAGGACCCTCATTTTCTCCTGTTACTGGCTGGTTTGATCTGACTTCTGTCAGAGTCTTCCTAATGCACTCCAGAGTGAACGTTTCATTACCACGCAGCCCTCTGAAATATTCAACAAATGCTGAGCTGAAGTCCAGCAG
Source organism: Pterophyllum scalare (assembly GCA_024447675.2). NCBI lineage: Eukaryota > Metazoa > Chordata > Actinopteri > Cichliformes > Cichlidae > Pterophyllum > Pterophyllum scalare. The sequence continues at coordinate 7,359 of JAMQGT020007748.1, read as the reverse complement.
CGGCAGACGCTGGGCTCTCTTCAGATTGCCTCCGATTGTCAGAGTGCAGCTGAGCGTGCCTCCAAACAATCCCCTTTTTCTGTCTTCTGCTGTTCTTTATTGATCACCTTCTTTGTGTCTTTTGTCGCTCTTCATTGATCACATTTCACCTGACAGGCACCTGAACAGAGCGGCAGCGTTTTGTGAAAGCTGATGTGAGCCAGGGTCACAGCGCAGGGTCAAAGCTCCGGCCCTGACAGGAAGTCAACTTTGTCAAAATGTGCTTTTAGAAGACTGAACTTTTCCAGGTCTCTAAGATAACTGGCTGAGAAAGCATCACAAATACAGTTATTTGTCCACACAGTCACCGTAACGGTTATTAAGCTTTACTCCGATGATGATGTCAGCGGTCCTGGCACTCTGACCCTCATGATTGAAAACGTTCCCTGGTGTAAATCTGGCAGATCGTTCCCTCAGGATCGTCTTCCTGTGCGTTGTGGAATTCTTCTAAATACCCAGGTAATATGACCTTACTTACGTTGTAAGTTCAGTATGTTTCTTCCATTAATCCCGTCCAGGGTTGTCTGACAAGTAGGGTGGGTGGTGAACAAAGACGGGTGATGTTCTTGTAGACCTTGTAGATGAAATCATAGACCCAGCTGTCATCACCACTGAAGGTCATTCATGTAAGAGTCGGGTCATTTGGACGCTGATACGGGCTTTGGTGTTATGAACAATTCATGGGTCAGAGTTCAGAGGCTGAAATACCAGGTACAGAAAATGAGTGAAAAAGCAGCCGATGGCCACTGGAAACCTTTGAAAGAGCTTCAGGAAGCTGGAGAACTGTTGCTGAAGACAGCCGGGCTCCCCTGAGGGGTGGCTCAAGACTTTTGCTGAATCTGTGGTTTGATTTAAACACAATATGTGTGCATGTGCACATTTATATGTATGAATACGTCAGTTTATTTGAATGTAACATATAAAGTTCTGATTATTACTGCACGTGCTTCCACACTCACTCCCAAACTTCGATCGCTCCGATCGTCACACACAGGAAGTTTATTTTCCAGCTGATGATGAGCCAGCAGACGCGCTCAGGCTCAAAAAATGAAGAATAAAAGTAACCAAGTCATTTTAGACTCTGTGCTTTGTTCTTATGTGTAAAAGTTTTATTGAAATTTGAAACTAAATTACAAAATCCAATCGCAGCTCCTTCCAAGAGTCAAACAGAAGAGCTCACAGAAAAAAATGGATTTGACTTTGGAACCACTCCCAAAGGATCCGACCCTACAGAACCAAAACAGATCCTATGAGCTCATCCTACGCATGCTTTCATATGCTGTGAATCAGAGACGGCTGTAAGACGCTCGAGTTTTAAACGTAGGTCCACACTCGTGCTGTCCTTCCTCTCGGACCCTCGCGTGGCTCTCTAATGGCTGCAGATGGTCCTTCACCACTGAAATCTACTTCAGAGGAGCCTGGAGGGGAAACGTCCCCACCTCCAAAGCGTCCTCAGCGTTGTGCGTGCTCTGTGATTGTGTCGCTGTGTCACAAACACCCACACACACCTGCGGTCGAGATGCACGTTTTTTTTTCCCTCTTCATAAAGCGGTCGGACTCTGAGCACAGATTTTACTCGAGTTCCTGCAGCAGATGCTGAGATTTCTTCAGCCAAACACGCACAGACACAGAGGAGCCAATATTCAGCTCATGTTTTATTCATCACTCAGTTTGTGAATAAAGGATTTATGTAAAAGAGTGTCTGCGTTTGACCCCACGGCCTGGATTACTTACAGTGGATGAGATCAGGTTACCTGCTTCAGATTCATTTTCACATATTATTTTGCTTCCGTTTCATTTTTCAGCTGAAATCACCTGAAGAACGAGGCTGAACTCTGCCCAGCTCCTCCTCCACATCACATCAGCAAACTCGGACACAACCAGGGGGGCTGCTCAGTCCTGGGGGGGTAATTTCTGCATAATTTCCTTCACTTTCCTCTGAAATGCATTAAAAGTTCTGACCACTGGGATCAGAAACTCCTGATAAAGGACCGTTTCCACACGTGCACGGTGCTCATGCCCGGAGGAGGCTGTGGGTTGGCAGCTTCTGTTCCCTCGGGAAACACGGGCACAGATGACTTTTCCATCCCTCATTATTCATGTTAGTCACATTAAACGGCCCTGCCGTAATGAGCTGAACTGCATGCACAGAGACCACCGCCCAGCAGCCGAGAGAGCAAACTGTGGTTCTGATGCTGCACAGAATCCCTCTGCAGATCCTGAGGTGTGCAGCCATGTTCTGTCATGGCTCCTCCGGACGTGCCCTCAGAGAAAATCTGCTGATTTATGGATTACTAATTTATTCTTCCAATCCTCTCGGTCGAAGGATGGGGAAGGAGACACTTCATCCTCATTGCTGTGGGAAAAACTGGGATTAATATTCGATTCATCTCCACTGGAGCTTCGACAATGAGTCAATCAGCACTTTTTAACCAACGCACCATCGCACTGTAGGTTCACATCCACTGGAGAGGACTGTGGTGGTGCAAACAGAGGGCAGAAAATCCTCCAGAGGAAGGTGTTTGACACCTCTGCCCTAAACCGGAAGTCTCAGCCTCAGCCCTTTCAGGACGGTGGCAGCTTTAAAGGACCTGTTTGACTCTTTTCTTACACCAGGCCTCCCTTCCTGTCTGAAACAAGTCGTTTTAGCTCCTCCTCTTTGGGGGCAACTTACTTCTGACTGGCTATCCTGCATAAACAGACCGTTCGTGTGGGACCTGTGCCTGAGATGACCGTATGAGGATATCCGCTCTCTATGACATCACACAGAGCCAAGAATGAAACTGAGAGTTTAAATCGGTCTGAAGCCTGAGCTTCAGTGTCACAGGATGTAACCGTGAACAGCTGTCATATCGAGGAAAAGCAGAATCAGTATGAATTCATATTTATGCCCAGAGGTGATGAGCAGCATCTAGTGTTGAGTTTCCCGTCTAATGTAGGCCTTTTTAAGTTTGGTGAACGTGCCCGCCAACTCAGATTTTCATTTACTGAGGAGGTTAAAAGATAATTTTCTGAGTGTTCGACACCTCTGCCTTACAGAAATGGAGAGGTCACAGGTTACTTTGGTTAGAGGGTCGTTCTCACTGGCCCAGCATCAGTCAGTAACGTGATGCCTCTCTGATCGGTAATAACTCCATGTTGCCATGGTTTTGGCCACTGAGGCTGGATTTATAACAAGGGAGAAATGAAAGGACCAAACGGTGCTGCTCTCCTCTGTCTGAAGCTTCGCGGCCTGTGATTGGACAGGAGACGCTATCCAGGATATTAAAGCAACACATTTGAATGGTTCGATCCTGTCAGATGGACGGCTCAGCCGAAGCTTTAACACACAACCAGAGGCTGATCAGAATAACGTGGGTTCGCCCTGCGGTCAGGTTTCAGTGTGGGCCGCTGAGGGTTACAAACAGGGTTAAAGCTGTTTCCTAAGACCTTCATGGAAGCACACCTGATTCACTTTACAGGTGTGAAAGATAGAAAGACTGTACAGCGACTCTGGGTTTAAAATACATGAAGGTCCTGGGAATGGGGCAGAGACAAGAACATAGCAAAAAATAGCTGGTTTACAGTTATTGTGCATATATGAGTGCGTCTGATGTATTGTGGGTGTTGCACAGACCCGAGTCGTTAGCGGCAGGTCGAGTCGTGGAAACGAGCTCATAGTTTGGTGTCTGCACTCGTGATTGTTGGTCTTTGATTAATGTGTCTAATGAATTATTCAAAAACATGATCCTCCCATAAACCATAATCGTCATTACTCTGGTCAGTTAATGTCAACTCTTATTTAACACATTTATTGATCTTTTCCCCCTTAAACTCTAAATATCATTAAATAAGAACAACAAACAGGGTCCAGAGGTCCAGTTCGCTGAGGCGAAGCCGAGCAGACAGAGGAGGACGGAGGCTGCTGCTTTGGTAACCCTGTATTTAGTGTTGATGGGATGAAACGCTAATAATGCCGATGACCTCGTGGAGCACGTGGAGGTCTGGGATATGTTAGCAGTTCTTGGAGTCAGTGTGGCGGATGTGATGGGGTGAATCCTGATGATGGAGTCAGAGCGTCTCAGAAGTTTCCAGAGTCAGAGAGCAAGTCTGTGCTTTGAGGGGAAGTCTGGAGGCGGTGGGCGAGAACCTGAGTGTGATTGATGTGTAAATCAATACAGCCAGACATAGAAACCTGTCAGCATTTAAAAATATCAAAACTGCAATTAGTGCAGGTTTTTTCTCCTGATTTGTGATGTGACTGACAGATTAGTCCGGATGGTTCACTGTTCTCTGTGAATTCTCTGAGAGTGGACTCCAAACATGTGTTATACAGAGGAGGAGATCCTTTATGCTTCCAAACACAACAGCCACACAACGGCTGATGCACGCACAGACTCATGAGATCAGCTCGTTACAGTTGGTGAGCTGATCCAAACTCTCAGAGCTGATCCGATAACTCGGCCGTCAAACTTCAAATTACTCCATCAGCATCGTCAGGTATCACAGCTGTCGTCACACTGAGACTCAGGTATACGGTGTAGACGCTGCTCAGGACGTGCAAGTACAAGGACGTCCTCCTTCGGGATTTTCTGGTAGAGCAGAATTCATGATCCATCAGTTACAGCAAGTCGTCCTGAAGCAGCAAAGCAGCCCCAGACCGTCACGCTCCCGCCTCCATACTGCGTTAGCTTATGCAGATGTAACGGGACTGGTTCTTCAGATCGCAGATGGTCCTTGGGCTTCACTTTGTCAAACAGCCTCGATTTCAGTGATGTGTTGATTCTGCAGGGATTAATCGGTTAATTCATAATTTAACAAGAAGGACGCTTACTTTTCTGCACAGGGCAGGTAGGTTTGGATCACTTTGTTCTCCTAACAGATGAAATCATCATTTAAAAACTGCATTTTTGTATTAATTCAGGTTATCGCTGCCTGATATTAAAATGTGTTGGAGCTCAGTACAAAGACAGCAGATCCAGATAACATGTTGATCCTTTGACCAAACTCAGCCTGACCTGAAATCTTTAAAAACAAGTTTATTCACATTCCTTCTTTTTAATAACTCTTAGATCAACTGCGTACCATGAAAATTACCATAATATCGCAGCTACTGGCAGCTGGGATCGACTCCAGCCACTAAACAGTTAAGGAAATGGATGGAGTGCCCTGATGATGACTGATCCGAAGGAAACCGTGAACACAGAGAGTCTGACAGATGATTTACTCGTCATGTTTTCATTCTCAGGAAAGAAAACAAACCTGAGATGATTTGCATGGTTCAGACACACACCGGCAGGCAGCATTTGTGCACTAATGGGCCTTCACTCCAGGAGCTGTTGACCAATTCTCAGAGAAGTGCTGTTTCACAAGCATCTCAATTAGCTGGCGGCTCGTTCGCCGAAAAATGTCCAAGAATGATGGATTCTGCCCGAAAGCACCCAAAGACATGCAGTGAGAGGACAGATTCATCATAACTGAGGAGCATCTCTGAAACATGTTCGCTGTGGAGAAAGGAAACAGGTCTGTGGCCACGGGGTGTTCATACTGCCTCTCACAGGTGAAGCTCACCACGGCCCGCTGAACGCTCCGAACCGGTGGAGCAGAACTTCCTCCATCAGAGGGGAAATCAGCTCCAGGCTGCACTTTAAAAACCAGCAACAGAACCTGCAGTTATATCTCATGTTAATCAGAGAACAGACCCACAAAATCGAAATACTCAAAGCTTTAGACAGAAAAATCCGTGCGGTATAGAATCCTAAATTGTCATGGAACAGCTGTGTGGCAGGCAGGATGAAGGAAGGACCCCTTAAGCAGAACACGCCGGACAGAGGTAAGGGGGAGACACAAGTTTATTGGGAACAAGCCAGGAACAAAAACAGAACCAAAAACGGTGCCAAGCAGGGAGACAAACAACTGGAGCACAGAACGGGGAACACGGAAGGGCACAATGAAGACGACGCGACAAGGAACGGAAGATAACGGAGGGCTTAAGAACACATGAGGGCAATCGGGGCAAGAGAAAACAGCTGGACACAACAGGTGAAACAAATCAGGAAAATCACAGGGGGAAGCAAAGCTAGACACTAGACAAGGGAAACACAGGACTATCAAAATAAAACAGGAAGGGACAGGACCAGGAAGACCAGGAAACAAAACAGAAAACACTGGGCCACCGGCCCAGGACCATGACATAAATGAATGTGTAGAAAGCTGAGCAGGTGTGTAAATGCCACAGTTGCAAAGAGAAACTGCTGAACACCGCACCATGGCAGATTCTTTTTGTTCTGTGGACTACAGAGAGATTCTTAAATATTTTTCCCAAAAACAAAAGTTTTTTTTTCCCAAATATGGGACAAACTTAAAGCAGTTAAAGCCTCAACCTTGGAGGTATTAATTCTCATCCCAGACCTACTTTCACGCTCGAGCCTGCAAATCACTCCAGTGTGAGCGGAGGATGGCAGACCCATGAAGCAAATAGAGTTGCATCATCTGCAAAAAGCAGAGACGATGTCCCAAATCCACTCAGTCGTCCCCCCTCCGTCGTGCTGCTGCGTCTCGAAATTCTGATCGATAAAGATTATGAACAGAATCAGTGACAAACGGCACACCTGCATGGAGTCCAACAGCCACCGAGAAGGAGTCAGCAGCGGTCTAATGCTTCCTCCAAGTCCAAAGAGCACACGTAGACTGGCTGCGGCAACTCCCTCAGATACCTCAAAATGAGAAAAAGAGTTTGATCAAGCAGCGGTCAACGGCAGAAATCTTGGTGGTCTGACCCCGGGTGGCCAAATTCCAAATCGGAGCATAAAGTTTTTTTCATACAAATTTCGTTCGATGTGCCACGGTGAAATCAAAGTGCACGTGGTCAGGAAACGACTCCAGGAGCAGAGATCGAGAAAGCAGCAGCCGCACCAGAGGCAGGTCAGAGGACAGAGATGGTGACCCTGAACAGGAGACCGGTGAACTTTAGATGAGGTAAGGATTTTTAGTTCGATGGACCAGGAGCCTCTGGTTAGAGCTACAGTGACGGTTACACTATCCAAACACAAAGCAGAATTTAAACTCTCAGCGGGGTAAATGCTCTCCCCAGCAGACGTACATGGATTGAATAGCCCGTAATGAGAGACCCAACAGTCGCTCTGAGGGATGTGGTCGAATGCCTTCCACAAAACACTGTAGACCATTGAAAGAAACTCCCACGCACCCCCCAGGATGGTACGATCTCTATCGGAAGCTTAAAATTTCCTGGTGGATTCACAGGCCCTGCCCCCGTGTCCTGTCTCTGCCACGATTTTCTGACAGTTGACATTAAAATAACACCTACAGGTAATTAATGCA